>JAJEKB010000031.1:162533-227624 GCA_022393335.1 Macrotrachela quadricornifera | reverse complement strand
AAAAAAAAACAATCTTGAGTTGCACGTCGTTATGACAATGAACGATTTCATCAAACAAAAACAAGGAGAAACTGTAGTGTTTCATCTATATTATTTGTCTGACTTAGTAACATCTGCTATTGATTTTGATTACTTACAACAGCAATTAGACATTATTGATTCAAGATTACATATAGCTTAGTATTCTACTGAATGAAAAATTTCAAAAGATATCATAAAAATAATTTGATCAAATAAAACAGTACAAAAAGTCAGGATGTAGCACTCTAAACATTTAATGAAATATTATGTCTTTCCATGATGCTCCCACATTAGTCATCATCTACATATATGGATAAAAGCATAGAAAAGTTGATAATATTTCGAATTTTCCTGATATAACTGTATTAAACTAAAATTCTTATTCATAATGAATGAATTTTGTTATAATTATGAACACTAAAATTTAGTGTAAATTCATATATATAGGTCTCGCTGTAATCATTAATCGTATTAATAAATCAAACATAACCGTTGGTGTTGATGGTTCAGTCTATCGTTATCATCCACGATTCAAAAGAAATATGGAAAAATGTATGAAAACATTAGTTAATAAAAATATTAAGGTACGTATGAATATTTACATAAAAAAAAGGAAAATGGAAGCATATATTTTTCTAATGAATGAAAATTAAACAAAAACAAATCTATTTCAGTTTTTACTTCAATTATCAAATGATGGTTCGGGTATTGGCGCCGCATTGACCGTAGCGGCAGACGTTTTTTCAAATCAAGAAAAAATGAAATCATCTAGCAATCAAAGACACGAATTACGTAGACGATCATCATACCTGTAAGATAAATAAATACTAAATAATTAAATTATTTTAATTGGGGAAAAAGATTATTCTATTTTTCTTATATAAATGCTTAATTTTTGTTTTTAAAATTATATCATATGGATATTTATATAAAATTTAAACTTTTTATTTAGTTCAAGTTAAGCTTGTCAAATGATGGCAGTGGTACAAGAACAGGATTAATTGCAATGGTCGAAAATCAATTTTTAAAAAGTTTATTAAAACCAACTTCAAATTTCAATGATAATAATGAAGAAAAAATTCATAATCATTTTCAAAATCATTTATTTAATCCTATAGCTACATCTATATCATAATTGTCACTAATACCCCTAGTTAGAATGTTATTTTTAATCTTGCTGTTAATTTTGTGTTTTTTTTTGTATTTGAGGACTTTTTTATCTGCTCAATAAGTGTATCGTGTTTTGAATAAAAAAAAAATCTATGACTCTAGTTTTTTTTTCTGTATTATAGAATAACTTTTTTTTTTAATTTAAATTAGTTATTTGTTTATTTTTTAACTCTTTCAATTAAAACAGTCTATTTTCTTGAGGTTATCACAGAATATGTATAACTCGAATAAAGAAGATTAGATCTTGAAATATTTAATTCTCTTTCTTTTTGTTTTGTTTTGTTTTTGTTTATTGTTGATAATACTAATGAAAGTAAAATTAGTTCTAATAAAAATTAAAAATGTGTTATCTCTTGTTTTTAAAATATATTATCAAACTGACTAACTTCTAAAGATAAGAACGAAAATGTCATGATCTTATTTTCAATGAATCATTTTTTTCTAGTTATTTATTATTAAATCTTATGAATTTGACTTTTTGCATTAGATAGACCATGACTGACGTTTATTTTTAAATTTATTATAATCAATGGAAAAAGATAGTCATTAGTATTGTTACATTAATATCCTTTTTACATCATAAAACACACATTTCATAAATGGAAAGACATGTTCATAAAATCTTCTCATTTATTACAAACATAGTTTTTATCAAATCTGACAGTTAAATCCTGTAGAAAGTCTTCTTTTTTTTTCTATTATCAAATAACTAACTCGATACAAATCACTTTTCATTAGGATCTTTCGAACATTTCAGTAAATATTTAATGAAGCGACATTAATATATATATATATGTTAGTCATCGTTATAAAAAGAAAAATTACAACATTTAATTGTTGTTTTATCACATACCACGCCAGAATAATTTTACTTATGATGACTAATGTTTTGTAAGATTATTTGTTTTTGCTGTTATTTTATTAGAATGATGACTATCATGGAAATTTCTTCTGTTGTTTTTGTTGTTTATGTGACGTGGCATAGAGAGAGTAAGTTTTTCTTTTTTTTTTCTTTTTTATACTGACAACATGACAACCTACGCTCTCTACACACCGGGACACATTTCTTGATGAAGAGAGAATATATTTAAACAGAAAAAAGAAAGAAAATGACGAGTATTTTTCTCATTTTACAAGCCAAAACAAGTCATAGTTAACTATAAGTTATGTTCGATGTCGTCGGCATACATAACGTATGTATGCAGAAAAGAAAAGAACGAAAGAAAAAAGAAAAGAATAGAAGCATGCAATCTTACTAAGAGAAGTCTTTATGAAGAAACATGCACACATATGTTCACTACCGATTGTTATTCTATATGAAGGAGTATGTATAGAAGAAATAAAAAAAGAGAGAGAGTGAGAGTGAGTAAATGAATGTTAAAATTATTATCTATTATCTGTTTTAATGTTTGTGTTAAACAATCGTATTCAATTTCATTTAAAATTTATTTTTTATCAATATAATTTTTAGATGACCGAACAAAATATAAGTAATTCAAATGATATTCCGTCCACTTTTTATATTAAGAAAGAATCAATTCCTTTAGAAACTCGTCGTGTAAATTCTCTTATTCGTCGTTCACTATCCAATAAACTTAATGTTCTTGCAGTAACTCCACCACCTACAATGAATACTATTTCTCCATCATCGACAGCTTCACTTGCAATGCAATCTATTGAGTTAGGTTCTATTACTCAATCTACTCAACATCAACAATCTATAATTGATACAACAATATCAATGACTATGATTCCTACTGATGAAGGCCGTATATTCAATGATGATGTTAAACGACAAGAATCATTACCAGATGTTGAAAAGTGTACTTCTCTTAGTGATAGTGATAATGATTCATTTACTGATGAAGATGAAGCAATCATTAATGAATCTTTATATTCATTATCACCACTTCCAATTCTATCAAATTATATTACCATGTCTTGTCCAATTTGTATCGAATTATCACCATTACAATCATCTTCATGTTGTACATTTCATTGTTGTAATTCTTGTTGGCGTTCTCATATTGCAGCAGTAATAGATGATGGTAGAATTAAAATATCATGTATATCAAATGAATGTAATAAATATTTAACAAAAGAATTTATAGTAAATCTTATTCGTTATGATACAACATTGTATGAACGTTATCTTAAAGTATATACAAATGCTAATCAAAATTCACGTGCTAAACTATGTAAATAAATAAATACATATTTATATATATATGATTTATTTAACTATATGTTCTTTAGGTCCACGTTGTTCTCATCTTTATTCACTTGATAAAATACCATTACGTAAAAAGAAATCTGATAAAAAAATTCCAAAACAAGTTCAATGTCCAGAATGTTCACTTGTTTGGTGTTTTCGTTGTTCAGCACCATGGCATGAAAATTTAACATGTAAACAATTTATTAAAGGTGATAAACTTTTATTAAAATGGATTAATCAAAAGAATGAAGATCAATGGAACGCAAGAAAATGTCCAAAATGTTCTTCATTCATACAACGTGCTGGAGGTATGATTAGAAAAAGAGATTTCTTTTTTTTTCTTTCTATTTATTTTTATTTAAAATTAGGTTGTCCTCATATGACATGTTCATCATGTTCATGTGAATTTTGTTATTTATGTGGTCGTCGTTATTGTAAAATTCCACTTATTGGTCAACATAGTAATAAATTTAGGTTTGTAATTGTTTTCTTTAATTCTTATTTTTAATTAAATTTAATAAATTTTATTTTCGTAGTATGTTTGGATGTCCATATAATTTTTATCCTGAAAGACCATGGCTTCGTCGAACAATACGTGGTACAATTGCTACTGGTGTTGTTGTTGCTTCACCAATAATTGCAGTTGGTGCTTTAGCTGCAGCTGTCACTGTTTTACCATCGATTGGAATTTATAGACTCGTTAAACATGTTCGTTCTCGTCGTCATCGTGGACCAGCAGTTCATGAATTTTTATATGCTGAACAGGTTATACTTGATCAAGATCATGAACAACAACAACAACCAAATGGATCACCTACACTTGATTTCCATGGTGAATATACGAATATTGCAAATTTCTTAGAATCTGTACAACGACCCATCGCATTAAATAATACACAAACGAATGATGAAAATATAAATGAAAATTGGCCATTATCAATTTTTGCTAATATGGATGTTGAAAATTTATTTTCAGATAATGACAATGATGATAAACTTCCATTAGATTTTCGAACTTGTCCAACTACACCTGCAACTAATATAAGAAAACAGTATAGTAAAAGTTTAGATAATATAACAACAATGAATCATTTAAGTATAAATCGTCATCATTCAATTAATGTAGAAGCTTAATTAATTGCATTTTATTTGTGGAAAAGAAAATGTATTATTACTTGCCCGGTGTGCGTTGTTTGTTTTTTATTGGATATAGCTACTGAGATGTATGCGTTGCTTTTTTTTCTCCATTCTTTTTTGTGCTATCAGTTGTTGTACTGAATTAAAATATGAACTAAATATTTGTCTTTTTTAATGAAGTTATAACATTTATCTATATTTATCAAAACATACAAATGAATATTATTGACAATTTTATAGATAATTTGAAATAATAGTAGAAACTTCTTTCCAAAAATTACGCTGTGTATTAGAAAATGTTGATTCAATTTATTCATATCAGAATCACTTAATGATGCAAATAATTTATAGTATTTAAGAAATGTTTAGAGATTATTAGGAAAATTAAGATAGCTAAAAACCAGTCATAAGTTGAGGGTGTGAGAGTGAGGGTTGGCATGAGTCATATCTTTAAAATAGACTTTTTCTTTACATTGAGATAAATTCTTTTATCATCATATCTCGTTTACTTTTCTCGTGTGTCTTCAAATTATTTAAAGTTACTCGTTTTTAAAATTTTACAGCTAAATTTAGAGCCCGACGGTTGCAGATGCTATTCGAGATTCGAACCGATGTCATGGATCCTAGAAAGTGTGATGGGAACCATTGATCTAGTAATATATTCTATGCTATGAATAGATGAAAAATTTCTTATTCAACAGTGAACAAAGAATGAAAAAATATAAATGAACCTAATTGCCATTAAAAAAATTTTCAATTTTAACGGTTTCGATTTCGAATTCGGTTCGCTTCGCCATTCTAAATTTTTTAGAACCGCAGGACTCTAGTTAAACTGTATAACGCTTTGAATTAACGATGTCAATTCTTGCTTGAATATCTTAATTTCTTTTTTAATCATTATATATCATCATATAAACATTTTTGAATGTAACATTACTAAGCATAAGAAATAAAAAACAGTGACTTGACAAATAATTTAGTTTCTATTCATTTTTATTGGTATCTTCTACAGAGTTTATTAATGGATAGCTTTCTCATTATTATTTGTCTTCAGAAAATAAAAAATGAAACTTTTTTGTTGAGATCAATAGTGAAACTCAACAAGAGGTCTCTACAGAACCAACTTCTTTACTCGAGCTGTAAGGGAGATATTTAATTTTTTTTGGTAACATGACTTTTTGGTCACCCTGCACTTTGACATCTTTATAACAATGTTATTAGTTTCGATTTATTAAATAGAATTTATTCATAATTCAAAATTTTTGTGAAACACGATCTAGAAGGAGTGTTGATGTGTAAGGATAGAAATATGAATCCTGCTTTTACAGCACGTGACAGACTATGATATAGACAACGATATTTTGTCATCCATAATAAAGTAAGTAGCTTGTTCATGTTTCACATTTCAATCCTATAGGGATTGTACTAATAACTTTCTTTAACATTTTCAACAATGAGTTCGATAATATCATCAAAGATTATATGAATTGAAACATAAATAATTTATCTTTTAAAAATATTTGATTAAGAAATATTCTATACAACAAAAATATTTCAAACATTATCCTATACTTTTAGATTTTAATAAAATTCGAGAGAGAATAGACACAGTTAAGATTCAGTTAGAATTACACAAAATGTAAAAGTTGATGATTGAGTATACTTCACTTTAAATGGCACGAGATGAAGAAATGAGTTAAAGTCATAAATAAGTACATTAATGCATCTTTGATTTATCTATTATTTGCATTATTTATCTTCTAACCTACTTGATTAAATTTTATAAGATTACATTTGAATAAATACGTCAATTTTATTATAAAAGAAGTCAAAGAGTCAAAATTATTAATTATTTTTTTTAATTGAAGATATTCTGTATATCGATTACATAGTAATATGCGTTATAATTTAGTAATTTATTTAAAAATAACAAAAATAGACATATGATATAATGTTTTATGCAATCAAATCAAAATATATATGTATTTAAATTGCATTTCTAACGAGATAAAATAAATATAAATGTGATATATATGATAAAAAGAAAATTCACATCCTTTTTCTTTCTTTCTATAATGATATTCGAACGAAAAGAACAAAAATATTCATGGGTAAATGCTTATATGATATCATATGGTTTGTGGTTGTCTTTTTTGGTTATAAAGAAAGAAAGAAAAAATTGTAGATATATATCTAGGCATTTTTCATATACATCGGTTAAGAGAACCGCTTGGCCGATGAAGCATAACAATAAATGAACGAAAAAATATATATAAATGATACTTTGTCATAAAATTCGAATTTTTTTGTCAATAATATCACAATCAAAATACCATACGTAGTGCTTTGCTAGTTAAAAACAAGCAAAAAATATATAACCAACAATATTTCATTATTTCTCACCAATAGCACAAATCGTAATATTATTTTTTATATTCAATAGCCAATATGAGTCAATCGAAGAAAACAATTAATACTACAGATGATGAAAAGAACAAACAAATATCCAGTTCAAAAAAGATGCCTACAGCATCCTCATCTGAGTCTACTAGCACTATAACACCTTCAGTAAATTATGCACATATCATTCAAAATTTTCGTCTTGTATGGGTAGACAGCAACCTTGGTGAAGCCAATAATAATGATACTATGATAAAGTTACGCCAAATAGTAAATAATGTTAAAATATTTGCAGATGTTAATGAATGTGTTAATTTTATTAATAAGAAAAATGAAGATACAATTTTCATGATTACCTCTGGAGAGCTTAGCCAAGTCATCATTCCTATGGTACAAAATATTCTTCAATTAAATTGTATTTATATTTTTTGTACGAAGAAAGCTTCATACGAGCATTGGACACAGCAATCACTCAAAGTGAAAGGTGCTTTTACAGGTATTACGGCTATTTGTGAAGCACTCAAACGAGACGTTGAAGATTGTGATCAGAATTCAGTCTCTATTAGTTTCTTTAAAATGACTGATGAATCTGCAAATCAAAGTCTTGATCCAATGAACCACTCTTTCATACATAGGCGAGTACTCAAAGAAGTTTTACTCTCGATGAACTATGAACAAAACAATCTTGATGATTTTATAAAGTATTGTCGTAAGCAACTCGCTGACAATACTGCCGAATTGAAAACTGTTGATAAACTTCAAAAAAAATATCGTCATCACCAACCGATTTGGTGGTATACAAATGAATGTTTTCTTCATTCCATGCTCAATAGAACGTTACGGGCGATGGAAGTAGATCTGATTGTTAAAATGGGATTTTTCATTCAAGATCTTCATCAACATATTGCTACACTACATTCAGAACAGTATGGTGGACATCATCATTCGAACTCATTTACTGTATATCGAGGACAAGGTTTGTCTCAGACAGACTTTAGTCAATTGAAAAAAATGCATGGTGGATTATTATCATTTGATAATTTCGTTTTCGCCAGCAAAAATTCTAACGTATCTCTCGAATTTGCTCGACGAACTATGAACACTTCTAGTTTAATCGGCATATTATTTATTATGAAAATTGATCCGTCAGTATCTTCAGCACCTTTTGCCAATGTGAAGAGCGTTAGTGCTCAGCAAATGGAAGAAGAAATTCTCTTCTCTATGCATCCCATTTTTCGTATTGGATTAATTAAACAAATCGAAGGAAATAATCGTCTATGGCAAGTAGAATTAACATTGACTAGTGACAACGATCCACAACTCTTTGCTTTAACTGAAAGTATACGTGAAGAAACTTATTCTCATTTGAAAGGCTGGGATCGACTTGGTATGTTACTAATAACAATAGGTCAATTTAATAAGGCAGAAGATTTATATAAAATATTGCTTGAACAGATAACTAATGACGTTGAAAAAGCACATATATTTTATCAGCTCGGATATATTAAAGATCAACAGCAGGAGTATTTAGAAGCAATTACATTTTATAAAAACTCAATTAAAATCAATCAGAAAATTCTCTCCTCAAGTCATCCTAATTTGGCAGCTGCTTACGATAATATTGGTTTGCTGTATACTAAGATGAGCGAGTATTCAAAAGCACTTTCATATTATGAAAAAGCATTAGAAATTCGACAGCAAACGCTTCCAGCAAATCATCCTCAATTGACTACTTCATATAATAATATAGGTTCCGTATATGAAGTTACAGGTCAATATTCGAAAGCACTTTCGTATTATGAAAAAGCGCTTGAAATTTATCAAAAAACTCTTCCTCCAAATCATCCTCATTTCGCTACTTCATACAACAATATCGGTTTAGTATATGACAATATGGGTGAACACTCAAAAGCACTTTCATCTCATGAAAAAGCACTTGAACTTCGGCAGCAAAATCTTCCTCCTGATCATCCTCATATGGCTACATCTTACAATAATATTGGTTTAGTATATGCTAACATGGGCGAATACTCGAAAGCACGTCCATTTTATGAAAAAGCGCTTGAAATCAAACAAAAAACACTTGCTGAAAATCATCCCGAGTTAGCTACATCATACAACAACGTTGGATCTGTGTATTGCAATATGGGTGATTTTTCAAAAGCACTTTCATGTCATGAAAAAGCATTGAATATTCGACAAAAAACTCTTCCATTAAATCATCCTGATTTTGCTATGTCCTTTGGACATATGGGAATGGTATATTCGAAACTTGGAGATCATCAGAAAGCAGTTACATATTGTGAACGAGCTCTTAAAATAGTAGAACAATCATTACCTCCGAATCATCCTAATCTACAAGTATATAGAAAAAATCTCGAAAGTGCAAGAAAGAAATTGTAAATGATTTTTTAAAATTTGTCCGAAAATAAAATGTTTTTTTTTAAATAAAAAGGATTACTTTTCAATCTAAAGAAACGTATGAACATATATAGAGAAACTCTTGTCTTATTAATCAAGAAAATGTTATTGTGCCACCAATACATCTAAATATATTAAAAAAATTTCATAGAAAAATCTTCTCTGTGCTAGACAAAGAAACCATTTGGTAGGTTGAAGGAAATAGATAAACAAAAAATTTCTTTGTTAATAAAATATTAACTATATCTTTTCACTTTCAATATTGTAATAGTCCATTGTTTATTGAGTAGATGAATTATAGAAAGAGTATTTTCACTATTCATTGGAATAAGTCATTGCATCCACAAAAAATAAAAATTTTCTTTAGTGTGAACGGAATGCGATTTAAATACATACGTCGAATTGAGATACGACTTAACGACTTGTTTTCTTTTTACATAACGGGTGGTCCGGAATAAATGGGTAACTTAGTATATTATAGATTTCTCCTTGATTGTTTCTTACAATCAAGAAATGTTTTTATCAAAATGTGAAGCTTGAAAGTCTCTACCAGAACATGCTTTCAAAATGAAAATCTACTTTAAAAGCGTTTGAAAAAAAGATGAAAAGCAGAAATATACGAGATATACCCAGGATCCGCCAATTGGCAATTCAAGGAATTCAACAACATAAAGATATTCAAGGAAGATCGACAAACTTTTCTTAAACTTCTTAATTTTCTTGAATTCCGTGAATTCCACTGTATCTGTTAAGAGAAAGATATCTTCACCCTCAGTATCGAAAATGCCTTGGAATTCAAGGAAATCAAGAAAATCAAGGAGATTCTAGAAATTTTCTTAAATTCCTTGAATTCTAGTATGTCTGTGAATAGAAAGATGCCTTGGCCCTCAGTATAGAGAATGCCTTGGAATTCAAGGAAATCAAGCAGTTCATGGAAAGCAAGGAAATTCTAGAAATTTTCATAAATTGGTTAGTTTTCCTGAATTCCTTGAATTCCATTACAACTGTCAAGAGAAGGATGCCTCGATCCTCACTGTCAAGAATGTCTTGAAGCTCAAAGAAATAAAGGACATCTCGAGATTCAGAGAAATCAAGGAAATTGTAGAAACTTTCTAAAAAATTGTTTGATTTCCTTGAATTCTATGACATTCCTAGAGGAGGCCTGAAATATTTATGAATCTTGAGTTGCTTGAATTCCTTGAATTTCTTGATTTTCCAATTTCTGGATCCTGGGTACTGCTGTTCGAATTTTGATTTAAATATATTGTCTGACATTTATTCTTTATTAATCCTGTCTCAGAATACTCCACATTATTGCATAAACCACTGCATTCTGTTACTTACAATTGATTATATTTTTAGGAGAAAATATTTTAATATTTGGAATCTGAGATTTTTACAAATTGATATTGTTTGATAAAGCTTGAATAAAATCTAACCAAAGTCAAACATCGCCATCTATCTTTTTGATGATAAGCAAAAAGGAAAAAGGAAAATTTTTATGATGATTGAATATCTGTATAAAAATTCAACTGTTTACTTTTATATATTGAAATTATATTAAAACTACATCGCATATTATCTTTCTAGAGAGATAAAAAAATGATAGACATAAGATATTGTTTAGAAATGGACTTTTCCAACTGTTAAGACACAGTTATAAATAGTCATATATACATCATATAATGAATCATACTATTTAAAATTGACTTATGTTAAACTTTTTTTTATCCAGCTATTAAGCGTAATATTAACAAAATAGAAATAGTACAAATTCTATTGTTAATCTTGCATATTTTTTTTTATTATTTTATTGTTTCAAAACATTATTACAATTGAACATTCATAAAATATCTTGAATAATTTAATAGAAAAATAAAAGCAATCAATATTTTGAATAATAATATTAAACAAAAAAAATTGATTAATAATTGCCTAGTCATTTTTACGTATATTTTGTCGAATTTTCACCTGAACAAGAATAAAAAAAGAATTTTTTTTAAAATTTCAATATTATTTTTTTTACATTTTTATATTCTATTGAAATCTGACTGATATATTGGATGTCATCACATCGATGAAAAACTTCTTCACCAGATTTTTTCTTCCATAAAGTTATTGCAAAACGTAAAGCATGAAGATCGTATGCATTTTTAAATGCCTTAGCGCTATCAAATGTTGTTGTAATTGCTGATCCATCTATAAAATTAAAGATATATTTTTATATTTAAAATTTTCAAAATTTACTATTCAATATAGAAAATATTGGTAATGGTTGTTCGCTTTGCATTAATTCTGAATTAGTATGCATAACAACGACTAATTGTAGGCTAAAATAGACATTATTTTATTTTATATTTTCACATAAAAAAACTTACCTTAATTGTTTTATTCCTTTCGAATAGCGTTTTAGTGCTGATATATCAAATATTACATATTTAGGATTTTGATGTAGTATTTGTTCTGTAGTATGAATTTGAAATTTGAAATAAGGATGAACATATGCACATCCATTAATTTCTCGCGTTATTAGATAAATTTCCAAACGATGTTCAGCATCAGATGATAAATATTTTTCCGGAATCTAATAGAAAACAAAATTTAAGAAAATTACTTAAAAAAAAGTAAACAAACCAATAAATTCAAATAATGATTATTGTTTCGATCAGCAAAATAACGTGGTGGATATGGTTGTGATGGCTGACCATTACGTTTCAACGCTTTTTTTGGTATAAATTCATGTGCTGTACGACCACGAAATTTAATAGCAGGTTCAATTTCAAATTTCATTTTTTCTTCTTGTAGTTCAACAGTCGAAGACAATGTATCTAAAATATTTATCAACTATAAAATATAATGTGTATATAATATACATACTAGATTCTTCAGAAAAAATATCCTTTGATAAATATTGTTCCACAGTCATTGATTCAGGATTATTTTTACCTAATAGAGTAATAATTCATATGAAATTCTAAACAATTTACTTACTACATGCTGATTTTTTATAACTATCATCTTTAACTGTTTCTATTGGTTTATTCGTATCTATAAAAGAAATATCATGAAAATATAAAGTTTAATATATAATTCTAGCTAACCATAATTATTATTAGATGTTGATAATAATTCTTCTTGAATTTGACTAAATGAAATATCTTCATGATCTATTCAATATTTAAATTATAAACAAAACAAAAAAGAAATTTTTTCTTCTATACTTCGTAGTTTTTTTTTATTTGATAAGTTTGTTTGAGTTTGTGGAACAACCATACTACAAATTCGTTCAGTTTCATTTATAACTAAAAAGAATAAAATAAGAATATAAAAAAATAAGATTATTTACTTACGATTTGTTGCAGTCGGTCGTTCTATTTCATTAAATGAATTATAACAATCCAATTGTATAAAACCATCATCTAAAAATATTTCAAAAACGTTTTTTATTGTTTATATGTATATACATATATAATTTCTTACAGTGAAGTTTTTCCCGAATAAACGTTTCCATAAGTTGCAAAATTGTTTTATCATAACGTTCAAAAACCATTAATTTTTCATTTGAATTTTGTTTATTAATCAGATATAAAGGCTGATAAGATTTATTTTTTCCATCATAAAGAACATAAATACATTCCTTAAACTTTTCTACATCTTCACCATAATGTAATATATTTATATTGACATTGCTTAAAGCATCATTTGATATGGACACGATATGAATAACAATGCGACATACCATAGCCAATGCTTGAAATACAGGTTCATCGTCCCATATATTACCTTTTCTAATGCAATT
Organism: Macrotrachela quadricornifera; assembly: GCA_022393335.1. Classification (NCBI taxonomy): domain Eukaryota; kingdom Metazoa; phylum Rotifera; class Eurotatoria; order Philodinida; family Philodinidae; genus Macrotrachela; species Macrotrachela quadricornifera. Next base: position 214,461 of record JAJEKB010000031.1, on the reverse strand, counting down.
ACAATAATCGTTTACGCTTTTGCATTTTCTACTATTTTCTAACACTGCAAAATGCAATTTTTCATTCTTACTAATATAATCAGCTACTAATGAGCATACACGTATATTATCTATTGCATCGGATCTACCAATTAGATGACGAATTGTTGTGAATAAACAGGAATCATCATCAAGTTTTTCATGACAAAATTCATGCGTATCCGTGGATGGCTTGACCATAAGTATCAATGAAGAATATTTGAATTTAAATACAGAATGAAATTACTGGTACACGTATTTCTGCACACTGCCTCTATAACAAATGCTATGTAGAAGCAAATAAAAACATTTCTTTTCCTTTTGGAGAGAACGAGAGAGAGAAAAATAAAACCCAAGGTTTTTTACATGTCGAGCTTGGTTAATAGAACGAAAAAGAATTGTTGAATTTTTCCTACATGTGCGCTTACCGCAGACTTTTATCGCTTCAATAAGTCATAAGATACTAAAACAATCACTTATGTTTGATTAAGAATTACTCATATTCAAGTTTCTGAGTACCTTTTATTTGTATTATTTTATGATCTTGCACAATTTATAAATAATGATTTGTTGTTTTAAAAAAGAAAAAATATGAATAGTGCAGCTGTGTCCAATAGAAAATAAAACTAATTTCTTTCATACAAAAAAAAACCAAGAGATAATATTCAAATATCAATCTATACATAGTAATAATTAATTCAAAATATATTAAATACCTTTATAGAAGATTCAAGAATACATTGATGATGTAATTACATTAAAATAAGTTTTTCCAACTAGAAGTTAAAACATAGTAAGCCTAACTTTTAGAGAATTTCAATGAAATATTTTTGATTGAAATAAATTTTATTGATTTCTTTATTTTTTAAATAGATACTTTTAACAAAAAAAAATGAGAGTATATTTATTCCATTTATTTATTATTCAAAATAAAAAAGCAAACAAACACTCGAGATGTTGACTAAAAATCCAAACTCGCATTCATTAAAACAAAACAAAAAATAAAAGGAATGATAATGTCAAATATAATTTTAAATAATGATTTTCTTTATGTTGATTCATCATCAAATTGGTCAACAGATGAATTTTCTAAGTTGGTTTTTTCTTTCTGTTGTTCGTCATTGGAAAGCATTGTAGGATCTTCTGATCCTTGTTGATTAACAAATGGAGCTGTAATTATATAAAAAACATCAAAAGTAAAAAAAAAAGACTTTATATTATATACATACTAAATCCATCGGCAAAAAGATCAGCTTGTAAAAATTGTTCTATAGTCAATGATTCAGAGTTATTTTTATCTAATAGACTAATAATTATATAAATAATATTTGAAGAAATTAACTTACGAAATGCCGATATTTGATCACTGGCATCTTCGGTAGTTTTTAAACGTTTATTAGGATCTACAAAATATAATCAAATAAGATAGAAGTTTTATTATCATAACAAACCGTCATATTTTTCAAGAATCGATGTTGGTACTTCTTTGTTATTATTTGCAGGTGATACAATATCGTCGAGTTCTATATTTCACATATGAATGAAACCAGAGAAAGATTTGATTTTTTTTATCTGCGTACCTGATCTGTTTCGTTTTGTAGATACGTTTGGACGGATTAAATTTGATATTTCTTCAATTTGATTTGAATCTAAAAAAAGGAAATTTAGTAAAAGAAAATACAGATTGTTTTCTTACCATCTGTGGAATGAACTGTTTCGACTACATCGATTGGAATATTAACACCTAATTTTGCCGAGTTCTTACCTAAGATGAAAAATAAAACTATTTTTTGTCTATTTTTTCATGCACAATATCAATTACATTTGAGTTTGTCTCTAATAAATGTGTCAAGAAGACCATTTACAGTATTATCATTTGGATCGAAAATTGTTTCTATTTTACTTTGATCTTGTTTGTTTACAAGATATAAAGGATCAAAATGTTTTGCTTCTTCATCATGAAGAATAAAGACATATTTTGTTGCCAATGGATTGTCCTCACCGTAATGTAAAGCCCAAACATATGCCTCTGTACTGCCTTTTCTAATCGAGAGTTTACAAATTAATGTTTCAAATAAAATAGATAAAGCTCGAAGTTCAGGATCACCACCCCATAATTTACCACGTTCAATTTGAAAACAATATTCTTCAATAGAAATACCTTCTTCAATACTATTTAATACGATTTGATGCTTATCTTTGTCATTACGAATATAATCAGCCACTCGAATGCGTAAATCTTCATTAAATATTTTTCCAAAAGGTAGTTTGTATACGAAGAGAGCAGACCAGAATAAACATGTACCATCAGGAGGTACATTTTCACGACGAAATTCGTGTGTTTCTGCGGATATATGGCCCATGTTTGTTTAAAATATATAACTCTAAAAGGACAAAAATGAAATCACAGTAATATAGAATTGTTTCATATTATAAGTACGTATGTTGCCCACCCTTTCATTTTTCTTTTCTTCTTTACTACGCCTACGTAAGATGAAAATTTGTCTGTTCACAGAGTATATAACTATTTTGAATGAGAAAAGGAAAGATATAACGAGTCGCCATCAACACATCGTTCGAATATATACAAGAGAATAAAAAAAAATCTTCTTTATTAACGGGAGAGAAAAATAAATTGCATCATCTTTTTTTTCTACTCTTGTGGGCGAGGTAAAGAAAGTAAACTAGAGTTCTACCTCGAATTATTAAGTGAATATATATCTATTAATCTCTTTAAATCAACAAATTACTCACTTATTTTTTATTTAAGTTTATCCATATTTTTAAGCACTTGTATATTTTTTCATAGCATAAATCTTGATAATTTGTCAATAATAATAATTTCCTTAAGGATTCGTATAAATATAATGGATAATTAATTTGATTTTACTTTATGAAAAAATAAAAAGAATTGATGAAAAAATTTAAAATGAGATACGATCAAAAAAGAAAATTCTTACTTGTTTAATATCTTGATTAAATAAGCAAAAATATTTCAGAATAAATATGTTTCAAAAAAGAAATAAATAAGTACGATTCAAATGTGAACTTATATATGATAAAAAATGATTCAAAATATATTCTGCGTCATTATATAATTTGTAAGTAAACCATGATGTAATTACATCGACATGGATTTTTCCAACTGAAAGCAATAGTTAGAACTGAATAAATAGTCAACATTTTCTCATAAAATTCTATATAAACATTGAGTCATATAACCATATCGACTATTTTAAAAATATAACTTTAATAAAAACTATAATAAATATGAAATAATTTTTGTTTATTATTTATTATCCACATAAGTTTGATACAATATAAGTAGACAAAAAAAAACACATCATCATCTCTGTTCATTAATCATAAGAATACTAATTTAATATATATATATATGTATAAACGAATGATGAAGAAGAAGAAGAATTTATCATTTACCTGATCATCACGGGCTAATAGAATACAATGGAAAAAATAAATAAATAGTGATATATAGAATAGATAGTTTTATATAGTAGCAAAAATATTTGAATAAAAAAACCGGTGTTTGTCATTTCTATAGTAAAAAAAAACCTAAAACAGTATTCTAATCATCATCGACAATAATAGTTAAAGCTGAAAAAACAACACAAAGAAAAACAAAGAAAATTTTTCTTAACATTCATTAGCTGTTATATCAACTCGAAATGATGAATTTATTGGACGTGTTGGTACTGTTGATAAATAAAAATTTCCATTACTTTTTGATTGACGTATTGGACTACTCGTAAATATATGTGTCCGTGGTGAATTAAGAACCGGTACAACAACTGAATTATTACTTCTTGATCTTATTGTCGATGAACGATCTGATCCATGTACAAAACGTGTTTCAAATGGTGTTGTATATTCATTTATAGTTGATTGACCAAGAACATTTTCAGTACCAATATTAAGTAAAGGTGAATGTCGTATAGATATTGTTCGTTGTTGTTTACCATGACGAAGTGGCATTTCAAGATTATTTCCAGTATAATCAAGACCATCACGTTTTGGTCGTGGTGGAGAATATCGTAGACGATGACGTGTACGTGGTAATGTATCTGGTTGAATAACAACTGGTTGTGGAATTCTTATTGAATCACCACGTGGTAATTGTCGAACATATGATTCTTCAGGAAGATCAAATATATTTCTTGTTTCATCTTCATTATACATTGGTGTTGTTTGAACATAACGATCAGCCATAAATGGTTGTGAATCACATTGTGTATAATGATCAAAACTAACAATAAGATCAGCCATTGTCGATTGATCATGCATTGAAGGTGTTTCTTCTTCTTCTTCTTCTTCTTCTGCTTGATAATCATCTCTATAATCACAATAAGTTGTAGGATGAATATAATAATTTTCCTCTATATAATCATGATGTTTAGGTAACGGTGAATAACGTATCGAATATTTTTGTGAAGGATATGTTGTTGTATCAAGACCTGTTGAATGATGACTTGGCATTTGTGGTTTAATTCGAATACTAGGTGTTGTACCCTTTTCTTTTGTAGGTCGAGGCTCATATTGAACACCTGCATGTTGTTGATGTTTCATTGCATCAAGACTGGTATCAGTTTCTTGTGAAAACATTTGTGGTCGATGACGTGGAGTAGCAGAACGAGGTCGACGAATTGATGAAGGATATCGAATTTGACGTGGTGGTGTAGGTGTATGAGACCGACGTTGTGGTGAGGGTGTATGAGATCGACGTTGTGGTGATGGTGTAAAAGGACGATACATCGATGTTGGAGGACGATATGAAATTGGTGGAGGTATACGGGGTGAGCTTGATGGTAATGGAGAATGATGACGATATATTTTAGTTGGATGATAATCTTCTGATGGAAGATGATGACATGGATGATCTTGGTATTGTATATTGTGACCAGGATGTTGTTGATCATAGAGATAATCAGGTATTTGTGATGGTATTGGTGATGGAGATCTACGTTTGGAATGATCACATGGTCTTGTATCATATTCATCATAGTAATCATCTTCTCTAGGTAGATGCTGTGGTGGAAGACGAATTCTTGATTTAGGATAAGATTCATCACAGGGTGCTGGAGTTTGTCGTTCTATATAAGTAAAGTGTGGTTTTGATGGTTTTTGTCGTAATGCAATTGATGTTTGTGTTGATGATGATTGTGGTTGTACTTCATTACCAAAATTTCGTGTTTGAACTGGTTCATGCATTGTACCAATATTTCGAGTAGTTTTTTCTTCAGATTGAGTACCTTCATGAACAAGTTTTGGTTGTTTTGAATCAGGTTTTGCTGGATGAATTTTATCACCATTTTGAGCCATTGGATCAGTATCTAAATCGTTGTCTTTATCGGGACGTGGTTTAGGATGAAATGGTGTTGGAGGCAATGGTCGAATTCTATGAAAATCTGGTCTACCCTGTATCTCATCGTCTAAATCAGTTGGTGATGATGAAGATGGTCGACGATGTGGAATAGGAAGCACTTTAGGTGGATGTACAGAAGGTTGTGCACCTATATGTATATAATGAAAAAAAACAAAATATTCTTATGCTAAAGCTAATAAAAATGATTGTGTCTACAAATACATTTCAATGGCTTATCGTAGAATTATTTTTCTCTATTGATTCTGTCTTTGCCATCATAATAAAAAAAAGGTATTTTTTTCTCTTTATGATACTTTATCATTCATAGAAGACAAAAATAATATATTATGAAAAAAACAGAAATAAAATAATATATTAAAGAAAAACCTAATAAAACATATGATGAATAGAAAGAAAGAAAGAAAGAAAGAAAGAAAGAAACAATAAATAATTAAAGTTTTTCATTATTCGTTTTTTGTTTTTCTTGTTTTTTACTTGATTTATCATTTTTTTTCTTTCGACGAAAAATATTAAAAATACTTCCAAATGATCTTCCACGTCTAGTTGATTTGCTAGATATGGTCAATTCAGGTGGACGATTATTATTATTAGCATTTACATATCCATATGGTGGTGTCATAACACTTGGATTCGTATCATCTAATGTATCAATTCTTGATGAATTTTCAGTAGAAGATGATTCGTTATCATCATTTATAGTATATGTTGATTGTTGATTTCTGTCTGTAGTATTAATTTTATAATTATTAGATTGAGTTGTATTTAAATTTGAATGAGTACTTAATGAATCGTTAGTAGAAGCACTAGTTGGATATTTAATTACTGACAAAGGAATAGTATCCAAATCGTTATCAGTATCTTGATCAATAGCTCCATTATTAACTCTATATGTTTGAGTATCACTATGATAACTTTGATATGTAACTACGGATTGTCGATTATCTGAAGACATTTTTTGTTTAAAAGATTTTTGATTATTAATCGTTGTATTTAATTGATTTTGATTTGATAAAATATTATCTGTAGATGTTCCAACATCCATTACTTCTTGAAGAATAATATCAACAGAATTCTTATCATTATTTGAAATTGACAACATTGAATTTACTGGTTGTATTCTTGGTGGATAGATAACTGTTTTTCGTTGTGAATTATGATTAAATGTTAAAGAATATTCATCGTCATTGAAAAAATCGTCGTCATTATATGTTGAAATATTGTTAGATCCGTCACCAAAATAATACTTATCATAAATAGTTGATGATAATGGATAAAGTGAAGATAATGAATAATTTTGTCGACGTAAATTTTCATATATAGAATTTCTTGTATCTTTTACTATTGAATTATTGTTTCTTATTGATTGATACGTATTTTTTTCAATAGTACTTGATGATGAATTACGACGTCGTTGATGTATAAAATGTCTCATTTCATTATTTGCACGTTGACGAATTGCAGAACTATGCATTGTACCTTGATATATATAGAATGGCATTTGCGTATTTTTTGGTGTATATGTATAAAAATTATTATCTTCAATTGGTTTTTCAGTTAAAATAAATTCATCTATTATAATTGGACGTTTCTTTATAGGTACTTTCATATTATTTTGATATATATCTCCATGAGATTCTTGTATACATTGATTAATAGTTTTTTTCTTATAATAATTATTAGGTGAAGATGGATATATGACTTTTATAGGTGATGTTGATGGTGTTATAATAGATTCATGTTTATTTAATTCATTAATATTCGTGTTTGAAAATATATTAGATAATTGTGTACGTTGTGGTACACGATATTTTTTTGGTGTTAAATATTTAACTTTATTATTTATTGGATGATTATTACTTTGATTATTATCATCGTCATCATCATCACTATTACCATTATCGTTATTTTTTGAACGATTAGTTCTACGTATAACAGCTTGAGACATTGAATTAATAAATGCAAGTATTCTAAGATACCTGAAGAATAGAAGTAATCAAAGACGAAAAAAAAAAAACGAAGCGATTTAAATTTTATCGAGCGAAATAATTATTGATATTGATTTTTATAACCTACGCACAGATCAATATAATTAATAGATCAGCAATAGCAAGCGCAATTTCATTTATAATAATAAACTTACTCTTTAAAAAAAAATGAAAATAGATTCTACGAAGGTTAAAAAAAGAGGAGTATGTGTAGGATGTGATAACACACCAAAAAAAAAACGATATGACAAAGACAGATAACAAATAGAGAGTGAAAAAAGTGATGATAATTATCTTAGATGAATAAATAAACTTACCGACAACGATGTCTTGCCAGGGCGTTTGTATGTCAGGTGATTCAACACTTACAATTCGTACTTTATATCTACCAGCTAGAAAGATAGATAGATAGATATATATATACACATATAGTTTAAATATAAAAAAGTACTAACGATCTTTAATAATATAATCGGGAAAATCAACTAATGAACGACCTTGAATTGGTTCAAGATCTCTCATAAGTACTGTTCTTATATGTGGATTATTTTCAACTAAAATAAAGAAAATTTTTTTGTTAGTAATTTAAGTAATATATAATAAATTCAATACATTTTTCTTCTAATTTAACTCGATCTGTTACACCTTCATCACCAGCTGCACTAAATGTTTGTAATTTTTCACCGGCAATAACAGTTGTTTGAGGTGGATTAAACCATTCAAGAAAAGTTAATTTAGGCGCTAAAAAATATTAATTAAAAATTTTTAAAAAAAAAAGTTTCTTTATTAATACTTACATCGTAATGATTCTGTTAATCGAATAAATTGAAAATGATCATTAACATCTAAATATTTATCCTAAACAATAAATTATTAAATTTAATTCTCTAAATTTATTAATAAAAACAAATGTTTAAAATATTTACTGATGAATTTAATATTTCATCTCGTTTTTCATCTAATGTTTCTAAATCATTAATACCCTAGATTACAAAGAAAATATTTTCTTAAGCAAAAGAAAAAAATACAAATATTCTATTCTTACATTAGCCAATAATGTATGAAGACTTCGTTCAAGTCCAAATTCTCGAAGTAAATTTACTAGACGCATATCAACTCCATAAAATCCAATGCCTTGTATACATATATCATTACCACCATAATTATCCGATATGAATACACGAATAAAACGAGTTTTTAATGGTGCAAAAAATACATCGTTCTTATTTCCTTCTATAAAAAAAAGATGTATATATTTATAAATATTATTTTTCTAAAATATACGAGTTAATGGACAAGTAAAATCTTTGACTGTTAGCCAAGGGCCATTGAAAGCATTTGATACATCAATATGACCACTTTTTGGTGTTGATTGATTATCACTAAATAAAGAAGAAAAAAAAGTTGTAATAATAACTATCGTTTTTTTTTTATACCATCCAATAAGTCTCATTCCACTAATATTATATTGATGTTTTAAATCAAAAATAACCCAAGCATCTTTATTTTGTGTACAACGCCAATAAGTTCCACTTGAAACTAAAAGTATTCATATATTGATTTATTTTATTATAATTAATAATATATTTTTCTAATACCATCAAGAAGATTTTGTACTGATGAATTAACATCTGTTTGACTTCGAAATTCTTCACTATCTAATGTCCAATTTGGATGACTACGAAGTAATGGATGAACATATGGAATTACATTTGCTTAAAAAAGAAAAAGAAAATAAATTCAATTAAATATAAAACAAAATTTCAACAAAAATTAAAAAAAAAAACAAATTTAAAAAATATGCAATATGAGCAGTAATTAGCAGTGATTACAAAACCATAGGTAAACAGTGCAAAGAATACAAAAATAAAAAATATCATGCTCATGCATCAGTGAATACAACACTTACTGATCACAATATGTGTTTTATTAAGGCTAAAAGTCAAACTAGTTAGTTAAATTTTTAAATCACACAAATCCACAAAGAAGAAAAGAAATATTTTTTTTTCTAAAATAATACCATGAGTAGTTCCGATTGTTGTAAATTTGCCAATTTCTGATGGTCCTATTCTTGGTGTGTCTAAATAAAAAAAAAAAAGAAAAAGAAAAACACAATACAATAATATAAATTTTAATAAGAATTTATAAATAAAATAATAGTTCCTTTTATAAAGAAGAAGAAAAGTTTGTGATATATATGAACATAGGTGAAAATTAATCATAAAGGAGCAGAAGATCAAACAATATTATTCATTTTTATCACAACCTCCATTTATTGTTGATATTGTTTCTGTAGTTGAATTTGTTTTTTGATTTGTTACCATTGGAGGTAGAAATTTTGAGTGTGGTTTTCCTCTTTCTCTCACATCATTCGTTTCAGATGCTATAGATAAGATTCAATAGGATATAGGATACTTTTCTTTTTTTTTTTCTTATTATCTAAAAAAACCTACTATCCTAGTATTAGTATACTTACGAATAAGTACATTAACAAATGATTGTTGTTGTTCAATTGGTAAATATTCAGCTATGCCTATTGCTGTTTCACCTCGATTATTTGTTAGATTATGATCAGCACCATATGAAATCAAAAGACGAGCAGTAGATAATTTTAATGAACGAACACTAATAAATAAAGAAAAAAAAATATATTTTATTTTAAATTTTTCTTTGTTTTATTAAAAACATACGCAACATGTAATGGCGTTGTACGAGTTCGATCGGTTATATTTGGATCCATACCATAATCAAGTAATATTTCTAGACATTTATCATGACCTAAAATAATATGATTATTTAAATAGAAAGTAAAATTTCAAATTAAAATAATTTACCAAGACGAGCAGCAATAATTGCTGCGCGATAAGCTCGTTGTATTAAACCTCGATCATGAGATAATAAAACACTAAGAATTTCTATTAAATAAAGAAAATTAATCCTTTTTATTTTCGTTTTATTTTAATTTATACCTGGTTTATTAGCAATTACAGCTTCATCAAGAGGTATTCGTTGATTTCGATCTTCGATTGTTGGATCAGCTCCAGCCTTATTAATAAATAAATAAATAAATATATACAAAAAAAGAGTTATATAAATCAAAGATAATAATATTTGTCGCGTTTTTATGATATATAATTTAAAAGGAGTATTGAAGTACATAAAAATAGAAGTTTGGATTCACTCTCGTTGTCTCCCTATAGGTCGTAATAGAACATTACCATGAAAACGTTGTAGATCATTACAGACGCGTTAGTACTGCCACTTCTTTCTTATATACCATATCACACGGACTCACGAAACCGAAATATATGACAGGATCAGTATGAAATACGATTGAATTTAATAGATGTGCCCATTATTTTTCTTTCTCATTTACTCTATATTACGATTAACGTATTCTATTATTGACGTACGTATTAATAGTAAGTAACAGCTCATAAATCAAAATCTATTTTAGTAAAATCTTTCATTAACGATAGAAATAGCTCGATCATATTTCATATTTTAATCTGACAGAGATTACATTAATAGTATGCAATTGATAAGTGATAGTATCAACGTTGTTCTATAATAGAAATATTCTCAGACAAAAAACTAGAAATATAAAATATTGGTTAACGTGTATACCTTTTTCAATGGAGTTTGTTAAAAGAAGAAAATTATCAAAGAGAAAAGCACATTTACCCTATCAAAGTTGTATCGAGTGTCATGAACTAACATATTTGTATACTTTAATAAAAAACTCGGATGATAATGTTGTAATTCTTTAGTATTATATCTAGCGGAATCATATGAAAATTTACAGATATTTTAAAGTATAAATGTATAATTGCCTACTCAGTTTGCAATGAATTTGCAGATATTACAAAAAAAAATAAAGAATTGTGAAATAATTTTACTTACATTAAGTAACGCTCGTATATGATTTGCATTTTCATCAATATATGAAACAACAGCACGATGTAATGCTGTTTTACCTGATTGATTATAGACATTTGGATTTGCATGATATTTGAGAAGTAAATCCGCAATATGATATTTTTGACGGTGAACAGCTAAATTTAATGCAGTATCACTTGAAAAATAAAAGAAATAAAAATTTAATTTTTTATTTATTGAAATAAAAAACAATAAAATTCATTTAATATTAACCCTGTTGAACATTGTTTATTTGGATTAGCACCATGTACAAGAAGAATTTTTGTTTTTTCATAAGAACCTTTTCCAGCTGCAATAATTAATGGTGTTACATTATATTTTGTACCTGTACAATCAATAAAATCAATTTGATCATCAATAACACCAGTATATGCCATAGCATCGGCAAGACTTCGAAATGGTCTTCGATGAAATGCTTGCAAAAAAGACTTAAAATAAAATTATTTTCTTTAAATAACAACAAAAAAGAAAACTAAGAAAAATTTACAAATAATTGTTCCGCATTGCCTCGGTCAACGATGGTCAACAGTTGCTGACGCCGCTGTTGATCCTCGTGCCGATAATCCATTATTATATCTATCTAAAATTAAAAAAAAATTGTTTTTTTTTTTATTTTTGAATCACAGAATGTAAATGTCGATAAAATAATTTTAATAAAGATAAACGTGGAAGAAGTTTAACAAAAAGTGGTAACATTCTTTTATCATTATTATCATTAGTTATCAAAGTTAAATAATAAATTAAACGTTGCTAAAAAAAAGGAAACAATATTTATCATTAAATAAAGAAATTTAAAGAAAAAATCCAACATACTGAAAGAAAACCTTCATTTATTAAAATATCTTTTATTCGATTAGCACTAACAAAAATTGTTGTTTGTCGTCCAATTACATAAGTTGTTGTTAATTGTAAACCCATTTTATTACCAACAATAACACATTCTATGAATAAAAAATAATTAAATATAATAAAAAATAAAAAAACAAAATTTCAATACCACGTTTTACTTTTAAATAAGCTTTTAATATAACACCTGTTAATAATATAATTAACAAAAATAATAATAAACTATTATCCTAAAATATATATCTATGATTAGTTTCGAAAATAATTAAACAAAATTTAATTTGTTTATTTATTACTTTTTTATGTATATCAATAAGTGCAGCAACATAAGTAAAAATAATTGTCAAAATAATCCATTTTTGTAAATGTATAATTCGTCGTTCTAATCGACATTCAGTTATTAAATTATTTTCATGTTGAATTATTTCATAATCAAGTAATTCACCATAAATATTTTCACATGTTCCACCATTGAATTTCATCTAGAAGATCAATCATATATGTATTTTGTTATTGTTTTTTGTTTTTTTTCATTTTATAATGTACGCTTAGTTTACTTTTTTTCTTTTGTTATTATAAGAAGAAAAAATCCCATTGTTTCTTAAATATATACAGAATTTTTATTCATGTCAAAAGGCTAAGAAAATGGAAAAGTATACTTGAAATTGTAGATTGTTTTTATTATCTGCCATATAATCATTAATTAACTATGTTTTTATATAAATAAATACATGTTTTCTTTTCATGAAAATCTATAGATGATTTAACTGTAAGAAAATAAAAATATAAATGATTTTATTTGTCAAAGAAATTTCTTCCTTTTTCTTATAATTCTAGAATTAATTCTTTTTTCTTTTCTAATTTATCTAAGACTTATCAAAACTCAAGGACATGTTGATACTTCATATAACAGATCATCCATACACAAGGCTTCCTAACTAATCATATATATTTTTGAAGGACCTATTCACAAAATAAAAAAAGACGCTTTAATCTTACCAACATATTATTATAAATCTATACTACTTAGTTCGTAAAAAAAACAACATTAGAAAAGTAAATTGTCATTCATTCATACATACATTTGACGGTGAGAACAGGAATATTTAATCGAATAAAAAAAGCTACCTATTATATTTATAAATATAAATATATATATATATATACTAAAACTAAATATATTATCTTAAGTAGATGAATCTATTATATTGATTTTACACGAAATCAAATAATTCTTCCTACTACAATAAATGATTCAATGGAAATATAGAATAAAAATTTTTTTATTGTGTGGGAGTTCAATTAGTGAGTGAAACAACAAACCGCAGATGATTGATGTTACCTGAATTGATTCACTACTGGTTAAAACTCCTACGATAATCAAAGAAAAAAAAAAGTTCTTATTGAATTACAAAAAAATTTTTACTAATCTTATTGTCAATTTGATTGAATTTAGTTTTTATAAAACTACGCATTGGTGTTTTTTTCCTATCAACACTTAATTTAATCTTTATTCCACTTGAGAAAAAAATATAAGAGCAAATAATAACGAAAATTTCTTAGTGAACAATTTATATTAATGATTCATAAATTGAAAGATAAGAAATATGATTGAACAAAATAAAAATAAAAAAACTTAACAAACGTAAACTGTTGAAGACTGTATGCAAAAAAGAAAAAAAGGAGTAAATTTTTTTCATAATTCATGCATTTATTATTGACATGACAAAATTGTAATAATAATAGAAAGAAAAAGAACAACAATAATAAACTGACCGTAAATTACATTTTATATAATTGTGATTAATGGATATTGCATTGTGAAAAAATAAAACTGAAAATTGATATTTGTTATTGTTGGACATGTAAGCTATTCTCTTGTATTTTCTTCACCTTGCCATGACAGATCCAATTTTTCAAGGTTGCTTACTGCTTTCTCTTTCTCCTTTTTTTTTCTTCTTCTTATAATATGTACAATTTTGCGGTTTGTCTCACATCAGCGTTTTTTTTTCACGCAAACTCGCGCTTTACATCGCTTTAGGCAGGAAAAAGAAAAGTCGTGTTCCCTTTACTTCTGCCTCTCTACTCTTTTCTTTTCTGCTTTCTTTCAACATTCTCTTTATCAATAACGACGGTGGCAATGAAAAGAGAAAAAAAAATCGACTGAATTTCAAGTTCTACCATTCGGTAACGAATGGTTGACTGCTTAGCTCACGGCAGCAAAGTAATGATGACGGATAAACGTCGAACGAACTAGTTGGCTGATACACAAAGTCAACATATCTCGAAGTGGTAAATAAAAGAAAAAAAAAAGAAGCCCGAAGTAGGAGCGAAACAGATTTGTCAACTGTCTTTACAAAAGCGAATAGTAAAAGAAAAAAAGAGTGAAGAAAGATCTCACTGTGGTTTCAATTTACAACTAAATTTACCATACTTTACTCTCATTCATTGATGCAAGCGACAACTTCGTTTTTCTTCTTTCTTTTTTTTTTTTCTTTTTAAAAGAATAAAAAGAAGAAGAAAAAAAAATTGTTTAAAAGTAAAGAACAAAAATATCTCCTTTACAGTCAATACTTATGTTATTCTACTAATCTTTCATTTAAATCATCAACCACATACATAAACATGTTTTGTATTCGTTTTTCATTCCTATATCTTAAATAAAAGATTCAAATAAATATTTGATAAAATACGAGCATGTCAATCTCACCTACGAATAACAAAAGAGAAAAATGATCAGTATTTTTTTTTAATCGTATTTTTTTTATATAATATGTAATATACAACAACAACAAAACAAAAAAAAGACAAAACAAATTAATAAAAATTATGTATTTAAACCATATTTTGCTTGTGTTTTAGCTAATTTTTCTTTTTCTTTGTCTAAATTTATTTTATCAAACGCTTTTGTTGCTTGATAATATAGTACAACTAAATAACGATTACAAACGTTAAAACCAGATAAATGATCACAGGCATTTTTTGCATCAAATATATCCTCATAAACAACAAATGCTGTACCTAAACATACAAAAAAAAATTTATATTATAAATTTTAATTAAAAAAAAACAATATTTGTTTACCTCGTGTATCAGGTGTATTTCCAACACGAATTTGTCGAATAGCACCATATTTACCAAATATATCGTACATTTCTTCAGCAGAGATTTTATATGGAAGATTACGTACATATAATACTCGATTTATTTCAGGTGGTAAACGAAGATTAGCTCGTTTTTGCATCGCCATTTTGTTGATTCACAAAAACTTATATATAGGATCAATCTAAACATATTATAACACAATATGTAAGTTAGAAAATTTTGTCACATTGATAAAATATATTAGTCTTAAGTAGTGTAAATTTCTTCGAAAAATACAAATTTGTTTTTATGACATCTATTGGATGATGCCTTTTTATGATACTTCTTCGAAACCAAGTGATAAGATCAAAAGAAAACAGTCTGATTGAAGAGAAAATATTTTTATTATTTATTATTTTATCAAAATTTTGCTAGCACGATATATGTATAAAGTTTCAATTCATGAATTTTTGATAGATCGAAAATTCTGTCTTGAAGAAACGGATCTAAGACAGTTAAAAAGAAATGCACTTTATATTATTAAATGAAAATACAGAATATCTTAGAAGTCACACTACATTCCAGACACCTTGAATTTCTTAACTATCTTGTGACTAAATGAGCTGATATTTTTACTACTGATAAAATAGTGTTCATAACTCACATTGATAAAAGAATCATTGTCAAAAATTGTTTGAAGCATATACAACTGACTTTAATAAAAATTTGCAACCATTGACGAGCTATGAAACAATAATATCTTTATTTTTTTAGTAAAGATTAAATGGCGTCTAATTTTTCGATTAATACTCCAGATTTATTATAAAGTTTATCTTGAAAGTTTCAGTCATAAATAGTAAAAATTTATTGGTAAAACAGCAATATTGATGATGCCATAACTGGTGAAATATTCCAGTTTTTTTGTTGAAGTCAGTTGTACTACTTCAAAACAATTTTTGACAGTATTCCTTTGTATGAGTATGAGCTATCAATACTACTTTATCAGTTAATTCGGTCAAAAGTTAAGGAAGAAAACCTACGTTTTTTGGAATGTAGTGTGACTTTTGAAATGCCTTGTAATATAAGCATTCATTAACCAGATGTTCTGTTATAATTCAGATATACATTACAGATAGTGTTTCTTTCTAATATGAAAGTGTTCCTTTCATAACTAATGCTACTATTTGAGTTAGGATATAAAGATTATTAACAAAAAAAAACAAACATTAGTTAGATATGAATAAGATTACAATAAGAGAAATTATTTCAACCAATAATGTCGAATCTACTGAAGAATTGACCGAAAAGTCTTCTTATGAATAGATCGGTATCAGTACTAAGTAAGATGAGAGGAATATATTTGACTTATGAGTAACTCCATCTATACGCCCATAAACGATATTTAATTCGCTATTGGAACACTTTCACTATGGAGAGGAAAATCATTTCTAATATACAATAGGATACCTGGTTAATGAATGCTTTTGATTAAATTCAAATAATTTGGAATTTAATAATTAAACCAATGTTGAAATCAAATTTTTTTTGTAGAATTTCACATTGAACTCTAACTAATATGTAGATATGATTAAATCAATTCTAATATAGTAAATATTCTTACTCATATAATAGTCTAATTTACATTTATAAATAATGAGATATTTTGTAGTTAGGATAGATTTGAGTTTTGATTATATTGAATTGTAGTGTAGGTTAATGTTTATTTTTGAACATGGTATTTATTAACCAATAGAAATTGTTTTAAAAATTCTTATTAAAATTTGGCTGACATCTATTTGAAATATATATTTTTTCTTTTGAGTTTATTTTAAAAAAATTAAAAATAAAAATATAAAAATACTAATTTTTATTGAATACATTTATCTATTTTCTAATAATTCGTTTTTTTTTCTTAACCAATTCTAATCAACAGAACAGAAAAAAAGCAAACAAAATGGCGATTAAATGGAAATATTCATCTAAGAAAAAAAAAAGCGTAATCAAAAATAAAAAACACAAATGTTTGATTTAAATTTAAAAAATTCTTTCGAATGAAGTTCACATTTATTTCAAATCGATTATTTTTATCAATCCGTCGATTAAACGACGATATAAATGGCTCGAACAGAACCATCAAATATTAATCATTGTGTAAATTCATCAATAACTTCACGTGCAAGTAGTCTAACAAAAGATTCTACTCAACGTAATGATGAAATTAAAACAGAATTTAATTCACGTGAAGGTACATATAAAATTTCTTCATTAATTGATAATCTTGGTAAAATTGGTACAAATACATGTCTTAGTGAACCAGTTAAAATAACATTATTATCTCGTATTCAAACTGTTTTTGATACAAATAGTCAAACAAGTTCAAGACGTTCATCAACAACAAATAATAATCAAAATGATAATTTAAATGAACAAAAACAGATATTATCATCGAATGGAAATGAATTAAATCAAAAGAATGGAAATGTATTTCTTACAGATATTTTAGCATTTAATGTTGGAAGAGAATTAATTGTTTATGAATTTGCTGAAGCTACACAGGTAAAAATTTACTTTTTTTTTTTCTTAAAAATTCTTTAAGATGATTTTATTTATCTCAATAAAAATATTTCTTCAATATTTTGAATAGTATGCGTCACTTACATAATTAATTTCATTCGCATTATGATTTTCTCTTTAAAAAAGAATTATTTTTAGCCAAATTTTGGTGAACCACTTGATCATCGTGTTTACAAACAAAATCATCAACCAACATGTCATGATATCATTCAACATCCAAATACAAATATTTTACATATTCTTGTGGGATTTTCTAAAGGACAAATACAATATGTAAATATGCAAACAAAAGAACAAAAAGTATTTAATGAAGGAGTAAGTAACAAAAAATTCTAAAATTTAATTAAATTATTTTATTTTATTTATTATTATTAGAGTTATTTGGATAAAACAAAAGTAACATGTATTAAATGGTTATCATATCCTAAAACATATTTTATTGCATCATATTCAAGTGGTTATTTATATGTATTTGATGAACAACTTAATTATCAACGTGATACAAATATTCAACCAACATATTCAACAATAAAAGATGATGAAAGAAATTTTTCTATATCATATACAAAAGTTTGATTTTTTTTTTCTTTTATTTTTATTAAAAATAATTAGATTTTTCTTTTTTGCTTTTAAGAATAAAACTAAACAAGCACGTAATCCAGTATCACGTTGGTCAATTGGTAGTGGAAGTATAAATGAATTTGCATTTTCACCTGATAATATTCTATTAGCAATTGTATCACAAGATGGGTTTTTACGAATATTTAATTATGAAAAAATGGAATTAGTTGCATATATGAAAAGTTATTTTGGTGGACTTCTTTGTGTAAGTTTTTCTAATTTCTACTAATATAATATACAAAACAAAAATTTATTGAGTAATGTTATTAACTAGAACAATTGGGAATACAAATTTTGACATCATATATAAGACTTTTATCTCTTAGATCAGGCTTCTTTTTTCACTCTACTTATTGTATTTGTGAAAATTACAGAGTAATTTCGAGAATTTTGTCTTGGTGGTATTGAAAGCATAATTGATGGGTAATAACAAACAATGAGTCGAATAGAATTTTCTTGAGAATTAGGTTAACCTTTTAGTTCTTTTGATCTTTCGTACATTTCAACGATTTGACAAATCAACTGTCATCGAAAATCACAATCTTCATTGTATTCTGTAATCGTGACCAATTTTTGATACAAAAAGAAAGAAGATGAATGAGAACATATAGAAATATTATGTTAGAATGCATCGAAAGTGTGAAATCCGCTGTATGCACTGTCATTAAAGTATCGTAAGAAACGTGCTTAAGTCAAATACTTGTCGAATTAGAACTAAAGCATCGATATGTGTTTCCAATTCCTAAATGCTTGATGTTAGAATATTTTACCCATTTTTTTTTGAATCAATTTATTGTTTCTTTAAAGTTAATAAAGAAAAATTGCATAGATCTAATCTTCAGAATGTTAAGAGAGAAGAAAAATAAAGCAGAAAGAGTAATAAGATGCATGTTTTTTTGAACTATCTCTTCTTTAACTATAGTTCCAGTTAAACAGTGATAGGGGTAATGAGTTTTCATAAGTAAATATAAATAGTAGATAGAACCAAATAAAAGAAAAACATGAACATTTTAATATGAGGTGAAGAAAAAGAAAAATACTTCAGGATAAATGTTTCAGGAAGAGAAGAGGTACGTTTAAAAATAGTCATATGGATTTTTGTTAGTCTTTAAGAGACTATACACCATATGTAGACCTGTTAAAGAAATATGTTCTATTATTTCACGTTATTTATCTGTAACATAGAAACAGGTGTAGAATAACTACGAAAAGTGTGGCAGAAGAAATGCACAGAAAAGTTTTCTTCGAATTTTTATTTCATATCTAAGTATAGTAAGAAGAATTTTTCTTAAAGTGCAATAAGAGCTTCTCAATCAACTTTCAATATTCTTACCCATATCTAACTTTGTTCCTAATTCAACACCTACACATTTGAACGATGTTACATATTCTATTTTTACTATAGTAATAATATGTGATCGTCTGAGAGCTTCTCGAGAGACTCTAATACTTCTTTTACTTGTGACACTAAGTACTTTATGTTGATCGAAAGTCTCATTTTTAATGCGCCTTTAATAATTATGGTAAGATCATTTGCAAATAAATGGTTTTTAAACTGTAAAAAATGTGATGGTAAAAATTGAATATGTAGTCGAAAGAGAACAGTAGCTAGCACACTACCTTGAGGTGCGCCAAGTAGTATTGGAAATAATCGAGACTTAGCACTCCTGTGGCTTATACTCATTTTTCTGTTTTGTAACCAGTTGTGTAGATAAAACGTCTTAACTCTAGCGGCATCTCAATTCTTTCTAGTGTTATTATGATAAGTGTCGACCACTATATTTTATCAAATGCAGTGACAAAGTCAACAAAAACAACAAGAGAGGGACGATCACACTCAGCAACTATCAGTCTTAAGTTCTCAATAATTCCCAGTATACGGGTTTGAAATCTTCTTGGCGATGTAAAACCAAATTGTTCATTTAGATGGATTCCATTATCACTGTACCACTTTTCAACTCTCGTTCAATCACTCGTTTAAAAGTTTCCCTTAAATTTGATAGTAATGAAATAGAATGAAGACGACTTTCAACTGAATAAACTCTTTCTTTCAAAAGGAAAATACCTTTGACAACTTTTCCTTTCTCAAAAGCGTCACTAGCTTCAACACATTTGTTAAACGATATTGTAATGGTATTCAGATATTCAGGAAGTAATTTCTTTAATAGAAAAGTTGAGTTGTCAAGACTATCGAGTGATTTCTTAGACGCCAATTTTTTCATTGCAACATTACTTCTTCAATTTTGATCTGGTAAAGTGACATGTTTGAAGTGTTTTTTGATTCTTTCATACGATTCTAAACATTGTACATGAAAAATATTATTCTTATCATATACAGATTCTGCAAAATGATTTTCATAATAGTTTGCTAATTGATTCGCTATCTATTTCTTATCTTTCAAGGTTCCTTTCTTTCATATGTTTCGTTTTCAATTCACATTTTTCTTGTTGAAATTTAACTTTTTCTTCCAGAAATATATGTTGCCAATATTTAAAAATTTTGTAGTCTCTAAGAAAACGCATTTTTCGAAATCTCCGCCTACATTTATGTAATATTTTAATCAATTCAACTAAATGAGAAAATCACCAGGGACGGAAAGTTTTTATATTTTCATAATTATTACATCTATCGTGCATTGCAGCTAAGAATTACGAAAAACGTTAAGAAAACAATTATAATCCGCGTTGTATACAAACGTATTCCAGTAAGGATACACTACCTGAATAAAAAAAAGTAAACATATACTAAATGGTTTTGCAAAAAAATCCATTTTTACCTACCATATGGATAGCGGTCAGAATTGTCTTTGCACAATTCACTTACAGAGTTTTTACATTATCATTCTTGAAAAAGGTATTCAATGATTCATTCTATTTCGTTGATATTTTTCATAACTCTTCATGATGTTGACAACATTCTTTATATAAATCGTTTATATACAACAATTGACTGTTCGTATGATGAAGTATATCATCAAATTCGATATTATTGATATGTGCTTTCAATTTATTTACAGCTAAATGTAAATTTTCTGTCACCTTCATACAAGTTGAGAAAATTGTTTGATTCATTGCAGCGTTCATAGCAGATATCATACTACATTGTGTTTGCTGTGTTTGTTAAATTAACATCAATACTTGATTCATAATGCTAATATTGGTTTTAAACTTTCGTTCAATATTTTGTTGTTCTATGTCATGATGTCGTTTTACCTCCTTTAATTCATCAGACAGAGCTTTAATAGTTTCACTCATATCTTAGTTAGAATTTGAACTAGTTATGACTGATTTAAGTTCCGGCCATACATTCAGGTCAGTTCTATACGTCAGTTGTATTTGTTGAATATATTGTTGATGCTATTAACTCGCTTCTTTATTATATATTGCTTTTGTTCTATCATTTTGATTTCTATATTCAGATGGTATAAATAGTTGAACGTCAGGTGGAAGCCTTTTGGGGTGTCTCTTCAATTCGAGAATCAATTGACGACGATAGTTATCAATATGCTTACATTTGTAGTCAGTCGGCATGTGTTCTTCATCACAATGATGGTATTCCATGGAACATTCTTTGTGTGCATGAACACTTGCTCTATTATCACCACAACGTCGACATACGTCAAAGTTGGAGTTGCGACAGGTTTTCCTTGCATGTTCAGGCTGATTATAACGGCTACATACTGACACCTTTAGGAACAGGGAGGAAGTCATCTACATCATAGAAATATCCAAGGATGCTAATTTTACTAATATTTAATAATTGATTATATTTTTCTTTATTTAATAGTTCAACTTTCACATGTCATGTCCTATCACTAATTGTACCAGTCATTTCGACAATTGAAAAAATATTTTCGTCGTTAGAATTTAATTCATCTTTGATGTCAATCATTGTAATTGTATGATTTATCCATTTCAAAACTACTTTATGTTGTGGTGGAAGATGAGTCGAAGAACGAGACATTAGTTTTATATCCATTGCTTGCTTTGGGTACCGTTCCGATTTAGATAGATATACGTATAGTTCAGTTCTTTTTATAATAATTTGCAAGTTACCTGTAGCATCAATCTACTATATGTTAAAAAGAAGAGGTTTAAAGAAAGTAGGGTTTTCGAATAAAAGAATCAGTTTTAATGGATTTAATCAATTCATTAATTATTTTTGAACCTTGTTTGATATATTTAAATTTTGACTGACATATGGCTTTAATCGATGAATAATAGTATTCACTTGCGTTATCTAATGCGTATTTAGATATCTTTATAGAATTCTTAACAAATGTGTTTAGATAATTGATATGATCTTGTACTGATATTCCTTGATGTTATTGATTATTACTGTCATTTTCTTGTCTTTGTTTGTTAAAATGAAGATTGTACTATTAATCATGTGCTAATTCATCTTCCGCATTTGAATCGAACTATTGACCTTCGTTAGTTGTCATTCTTTTCAATGTTGATCGATATTGTTGTTAGTGATGAAATTGATTATTTATTGACTGAAAATTCTCACCATTACAGCATTGTATCTTTTTCATCACTTGTCATACTGACATAATATTCATGATTGATAATTAACTGTAATTTGAAAAAAATCGCTCTCAATGACCTTTACATATGTATACATACACAAAAGTTAATAAGAACAGAGAAAAATAGAACGATGTTAACTGTAACTATAAAAAAAAAGAATGATTAAAAAATGTTTCATTCACTTTTTTTTAATAGGTATGTTGGTCACCTGATGGAAGATATATAGCAACAGGTGGTGAAGATGATTTTATAACATTATTTTCTCTTGATCTTGAAGAACATACACCTCGTGTTATATGTCGTGGTCATGGTCATACATCATGGATAAGTGCAATATCATTTGATCCATATATGAATGCTAAAACATATTATTCATCATTTATACAAACATCATCACCATCATCAAATAATGATTATGATAATGATGGAATAAAAAAATCTATATCATGGATACGTAATGATTCATCATGTTGTTTTGATACAACAATTCCATCATTATTTTATCGTATTGGATCAGTTGGACAAGATAATCGTTTATGTTTATGGGATATAACAGAAGATATTCTTAAAATAAATTTAAATAGTAAACAAAATTCTTCATCATATCCATTAATATCATTACCAACAACATCAAATGGTTATGCATCATTATCATCTGATCAAATAACACATACACAAATATCAACAACAAAATCTTCGTTTTCATCATTAACATCACGTCTTTCATTTGTACGAAATTCAAATAAAGTTAATAAATCAATTGATGATACACCTGATATTGCATTAATAACACTATCAAATGGTTCATCAAAAAAATCTCGAAAATTATCTTTATTATCAAGTACATTAAGTGGAACAAAATCTACATCATCAAAAATCTCAACAACAACAATAACAGATGATTCAAATCAAAGTTTATTATCAACATTAACACATAATAATAATTCTTCATCACGTCGAACAAATTTTGATTTAACAAAAACTACATTTGGAACAAATTTATGTCCAAAATTAGATGATATACAAGTTATAGAACCAATTATTGCAGAATTTATATCACATGAACGTTTAAATGGAATTTATTTTGGTGAAAATTATTTACTTACATCTTCACAAGATGGAATTATTGCTATTTGGGAAAAACCACAAAAACTTCTAAATACTAATACTGTACGTAAAACATTTTTAAAATCTAATAGATATTCATTTAGAAAAAAAAACACTTATGTTTACAGCAAATAAATTTTTTCTTTGTATAAGCATGAAATTTTAAAGATCTGCCGGAGTTGTAATAGTACGCCTATGATAGAAGTTTCAACCTTATACTAGGATGTTTGAGAGAGATATTCGATAAATAAGTGTCAAAAATAGCTTATTGGGTCTTCAAAATTTCTTTTTTGCATCATCATTCTATATGTTTCATTCTTTTCTGTTGAAAAGAGCATGTCAGAATATAGTTCCTGCCGAAATCATCTTTGTAAGTTGTTACTTTTTCTTTTTTTTTTTTAGACTGATGATCGAGCAGCAAATTCAACAACATTAATTAACAGTAATTCTCATCATTCGGCAGTTTCTCAACGAATATAATCCTCTAAAATGTTAACATTGTACAAAAAAAATCCAAAAATCCGAGATTTATAAGTGTTCTATAAAAACAAAGTTCTGTTTCTTTTTGAAATATCTCTCATTATTCTTTTTACAAAAGAGTTTGAGAATATAAGTAGCCAGAAATATTTTTTTTTTCATACATAGACATATCCGGTGACTTTTGTCCTATTTCTTTTTGTTTGAAACAATTTTTCTCCGTTCGTTAACTTGCCTAATATCTTGTTGAAGAATACCTATATGTGTGTTATATGTTCTTTTCAGAATTGCTTTGTTCTTGTGCTGTGTATTTGGCTGCTGTTGCTAATTTTTTTTTTCTCAAAAAAATGTCTTTGTGTTCGTTGTTAAAAACAAAAAATCTTGACTTTAAGATGATAAAATTAAAAAATATATATAAATGTCTTATAAAATTTTTTTTTTCTTCTTTTCTTAATAGTATTAGAAAAAAAAAGAAAAACCACAGTGATGAAATTTATTCTTATATTTGATTAATTAAACATGTTGAAGAATAACATGGTTAGCTTATGTGTTATCTTACATGTGAAATTATTTTATGATTATTTGATTAATCTTCTCTCTGAGTGGTTCGAATTTTATTCTTTTTATTTTTAATTAAAAAGAATAAATTAAATATATATATTTTTTTTCTCTTTATTTTATAGATGAAATCAACAAAAATTATTTCACCATTATTATCATGTCAAGCATTAAAAGATATTTTACGATCACCTCCACAAAAAATTTCTATTATTGAAACAGATATAGGAAAACAATTTGAAAAAGAATTTGAACAGTAAGATTCATATAAATATATATCCAAAATGGACAGTTACTCATTGAATCGAATTGTATTTATTCATCTTGAGTGAACTGATTTAGTAAAATTCCTTCTTCTTAATACTCTTTAGTATGTAAACTTTGCAGAGTTAATTCTCGATTTTAGAATCATATATTAGGAATCCGAATAGGTCATTTAGCTTATCTATCTTAATACAATTTTTTATTTTTATTCAAATCATATCATAATATTAGCCTATAATAAATTACATAGGACGAGCACAAGCAGGCCCAAGAATATATAGTCTATCATAAGTCTGCATCATGTACATCTTAGTATGATGACTATCACAATCTGATTAGTTGTAATTACATTCAAATGCTAAGAAATATGAATGTAATGGATGACTACATATGGATTTAAATTATATAATTTATTAGCAGATGTTTATTAACAATATGACAAGAAACTGTATGTAATAAATGTGATCTAGAGATCTCATTTCCTTTTCTAGGTTGATATATCCACGTCGAAAATAGGAGTAAAACTAAATGCCATATTATGAAAGTTTATTTCTCAAAAATATTCCAAAGAATTTCTGGTTGATATTCACGGGTATAGTTCATATAATCATAAGGAATTTCTTCAATCATATTCTCAATTATTGCTCACAAATTCTTTCAGAATGATATGTGGTAGTGAATAACTGTTCAAAACTCGAATAATAAATAATACTTATACTTAATCTTGATAAGTAATTACTGTTTAGTGCTCATATTCCACAAGCTCATTATTTTGATCAACTTCAATGTACAACACCAACAAAATTTATACCACGTGGTATTCCTGAACAAAAATGTATTGAATCATATCTTTCACGTTTGGGTGTATCAAATACTGATCATATTATACTTTATGATCGTTCACCAATGGGTTTTTATGCATCAACTCGAGCTTGGTGGTTATTGAGAGTAAATTTATTTTATTTTAACTTATTATTTATATAATTTATTTTTATTTTTAGACACTTGGAGTTGATAGTTTATCAATTCTTAATGGTGGTTTTCATAAATGGTTGACGGAAATTAATCAATTAGAATCATCTGATAATACTACATCTAAAACAGAAGAAAAGACAGGAAATTTTACTGTTCATTTTAATGAACAAATGTTAAAATCCTATAAAGATATGTTACGGATTGTTTCAAAAGGTAATGATGATGATCAAATTATTGATGCAAGACCACCTAATCAATTTAATGGTAGATTCTTTTTGATTATATAATAATATATTTCGTTTTCTTTTTCTCTAGGTTCTAATGCTGGACATATGCCTAGTGCAGTAAATGTTCCATATACAGAAGTATTTGATAAAACAAATCATTGTTTAAAATCAAAAGATGAACTTAAAAAGCGTAAAATCTTCATTAGATAATCAATAATAAAAATTTGCTGTTTTCCTTTAGTTTTTGATAAAGCAGGCGTAGATTTATCAAAACCGGCGGTCTATAGTTGTCAAACAGGAACAACAGCAAGTACATTAGCTTTTATTGGATATATTCTTGGTCAAAAAGAATTGTCAGTTTATAATGTAAGACAAAATTTTATTTATTTAAAAATAAGAATATTATGCACATATCTATCTCATCATCAATAATAATGATGTTTGAGAGAATGAAATTTCTTTTTCTTTATTAAAATGTGCAAAATTAAAAACGGCTAAATATAATTTATCTCAAAACCTAAGG
Source organism: Macrotrachela quadricornifera (assembly GCA_022393335.1). Classification (NCBI taxonomy): domain Eukaryota; kingdom Metazoa; phylum Rotifera; class Eurotatoria; order Philodinida; family Philodinidae; genus Macrotrachela; species Macrotrachela quadricornifera. Next base: position 187,329 of record JAJEKB010000031.1, on the reverse strand, counting down.
GCTGTTTGACGTTAAGAATAAAGTCAAATGCAGTAGTATAGTTTTGAAACAAATTCTATTAAATTTTTCTTTTTATTTTTTAGGGCTCCTTTACAGAATGGCAACAACGTGCACCAAAAGAATTGATTATCAGTGATAAAACAGCTACACCTGCTGCTTAAACATTCAATAAGATAATATTTCTCTTTTTTTTAATCTGATAGCATAATACTAACTAACTCGTTAGAGATATCATTTATATTATTCATTAATACTAAATTTTTTTTTAGATGATTTTACCCGTCAAATCGGGTTATCAGTTATTAGCACGATGGCGACCACTTTTAATACATCCATCTATACGAAATATTATTGCTGGTCGTTCACGTTCAGAAACACCGCAAGCAGTACCTGATGGTTTGTAATTAATATAAATATTATGTTTTATTTTATTTTATTGAATTTATAGATTGGGGTACAGTAAAACCACTTGATAAAGAATCAGTATCAACACCTATAAAACGTGATCAAAAACGTGTTGGTGCACCTGATGAAGTTAAAGGAAAAGAAATTGAAATTTTATGGCCAACAGAAAGTGAAATACAACAAGGAGAATATACGAAACCACAGTGGGAAAGAAAACAAGTCAATGTAAGTGACAAAGATTCGACAACTTATAGTAAAGACAAAACTCTACGTTATATATTCATCTACGATTGGAAAATATGACTATTTCTGACGCTTCTTGAGTAAACGTGGAAGTTCTCCAATAAGAAATATAATTAATACGTTTTCAGAAAATCTTATCTGCTGAGATGAAATCGAAACTATGCAATGATCATCTGTCATTATTTATAAAGTATTCAAAATTCTTTATACATATAAAACATTCTGATGTTGTATTAGCAGATGAAAATTAGAGTTAATATTATAAACGCTTAATTCTTATAAAACAATGGTTCAGAATAAAGATTATCTTTTCCATCTTGAAATATCATAAGCTTGAGTACCCACATCATACATCAGATTAGCTATAATATTACTATGGTTTTTCTTAGAACAAATTCTCACCCCATCATGTGACCAAAATTGTTCTAAATATTGTTATTTGAAGTAAATTAGTTCACAAAATAGATTAAAACATGACAACAAAAGTCAAAGTAATATATAAGAGTTAGAATGAGGTATGAAAAAACTGAAAACTTTGAAAATTGTATGTAATACATTGGTTCAATTTTATAGTATTTCAAGAATGAACGAAAGTCTACTTATTGAGTAAAATATATTGTTTTGTGCAGAATTGCATAATGAATCTGTTAGAAGAAACGCTTTATGATAGGCAATAAAAATGAATAATAATATGTTCGAAATATTAATTATTTATGTTTATAATTTTAGCATATTTGGTATGGTTATGATTATAACGATAAATTTCGAGATGAAGCAAAAATGAAACAACGAATGTTTTCACTTGTTTCTGTTGGTATTTTTCTATTTTGGTTTCTGTGGAGATACTTTCCTGATCGATTGTAAATTATTAATATTCATAAAAAATGAAATAAAATTTTTAAAATTTTAGATTAAATAATTGGTGTCATCGTGAAGCTTATCTACGTTTAGCTGCACGTGAAAGTCTTGGTCAACCAGGTGTTAGTCCATGGTATGTCGATCCAGCTAAAGTTGCACCATATTTACCAAATGATGACGAACTTGGCGATATGCCCATTGAAGTTTAGAAAGAATAAAAGTAGATTATTAGAGACACTTACATTTTTTTCATCCCTTTTTTTTGATCTTATTTGCTCTACTTATGTAAATGACTGTGGTCGTCTTTTTTTTTTGGATATTAAACAAAACAAATATAGCCGAAATCTAAACATATAATGAATTTTCTAAATACGAATAACAGGAATTTATATTTCTTTTAAATATAAATTATTTATTTCGAAAAGTTCTATAATTATTACAATATTTATATTGAATGTCACGTGTAAGTTATTCTTTGATATAAACATTTATACTGCCTAATCTTCTTACGAAAAATATTTTTCTACCAGTAATTTCCTGACGAAATTATAGTTAAAATATATCGTCGAAAAATTTCGTCTATTATTGTATAAGGAAAAAATGATTCATTATAAATAAAATTTATCCTACATTGCCTAAATTTCGGACGGCAAATAGATTCTTGAATAATTTTTTGATCAATAGGCGTATGTGCACTAGTACTGTTATCAGCTCAAACAAGGGTATGATGTTGTTATACTATTTCACTCTTTCTCTACAGCTGACATGATACAAAGTATACAAAGAAGATGTACTTAAAAACTATATCATTGATTCATTCTTTTCTCTATGTATATATGTATATATATATATATAGTCAGTTAAAATATGTTTTTCGTTCGTCGTATTATTCAAGTAAAATCGTACCAATTCGTCAAGTATATATTTATCTACTAGTTGTTTCTGTTACCTGTTGATTGTGTCGTATAAAGAAGAAATGTTGTTAAACTCTTTTGATATTTCACGTAAACGACCGTTTGGTTATGATAAAGAAAATGTATGGTCATCTATGTTGGGAATAGAAATGTAAGTTATTATTTACTCATATGTATTTTATATTAATAATATCATTTATAGTAATGATTCTGGTGTTGCAATAAAACAACCACGCCTTACTCTTGGTTCAGCAATTCCTGATAATAATATTTTTAATTCAAGTTAGTACTAGGATTATATATGTTGGTTGCATCAGCCAAATCACACTATTTCTTAACAAATAGATCATAAAATTTTCAATCTCAGGCAGCAAATTAGAAAAAAGCTACATCGAAATAATCTTTTTTATTGCATAATTAATACTTAGGAATGAAGACGGATAATCTTTCACAAACGTTGCAGTCGAAATAAATTTTGTTAAATCAAAATTTTACTAATAAATATTACATCTTCTCATTTCTAGTTCCATATTCACCACCAGATAATTTCTTCATCAAATCATTAAATTGTATGTATAAAAATCAAATATTTCCTATTTTAAATAATTTCTTTTACTAGCATGGTCTCCACGAAAGTCAGATTCAATTCATCTTAATTCGATATCTAATCATCGAATACACAGTAAATCCAATTCCTAAAATTTGTTTTTGTTTTTGTAATTCATTAATTTACTTTTAAGATCGTACTGAAACTCGTTATAAGAATGGTTCATATCGTCAAGTATTAAAATTGACTCAATCGTTAGGTGAATATGGTGATGGAAATAATGCATTTCGTGAACCAAATAGTGTTGCATGGCTTGAATGTGGAAAATTAGCTGTTGTAGATACAAATGCACATTGTATTAAAGTATTTCATAGTAAAACAGGAGAATTTGAATATTTATTTGGTCGTGGACGAACATTAGGTTGTGAAAATTTTCTTTATCCATATCGTATAGCTGTTGTACCTGGTGGTAATGATGAATTAGTTGTTATTCAACGTCATCCTCGACCACAAATACATATATTTAGTTGTAAAGGTGAATTAATTCATCGATTTGGTCAACATTTAGAAAAACCTCGTGCATTAACTGTTGATAAATCTCATCGAATACTTGTTATTGAATCTCAAATACAAAGATTACATATATTTTCATTTCATGGACAAATTCTTTCATTAATTTATTTAAATAAACAATTACAATTTCCAACATCAATTTGTTCAAATAATTCGGAAATATTTATATCAGATAATCATTTACATACAATTAAAGTATTTACATATAATGGACAATTAATACGTGAAATAAAAGATGATAAATATATTATATTTCCAACAAATATTAAATTAAATTATAAAGGACAATTAATTATAATTGATAATCATCAAGGTTTAAATTTAACTATTTATGATGAATATCAACAAAAAAAACGTTTAGGTGCATATACATCACGAATATGTCATTCACAAATTCTTGATGTAGCTATACAATCAAATGCAAATACTCTTTATTTAACTTCAAAAGATTATCGTGTTTATACATATCAACTTCCGTTGTAAATCTTCTGTTTTTGTTTTTCTCGTCTTTATCGTTTATTTTTTTATTAGTTAACGTTCTGACATATTTTTTTGCTTTTATTTTTTGAATATATATATATACATATCTATGGCCTATTTCAGCCGAAATGAAATATGACCAACTTTTAAATAAAGATTTTTAACGAATATACCTCAATTCAACATTTATATGTATATATGATATATAAAATTTTGTTTTCAGTACAAATAGGCATACATTTTGTATGTTGCAATGTCATATTGATCATGAATAGAATAGTTTACATGATTTTATAACTAAATAAATAATAGCGTCCTCTTTTGATCGAAGGTTTCAAGACGATTATTTATGATTGGTTAGAGGCCTGGCCGTTGACGGTTGGCTGGAAAATACTCCACAATCATATATTTTCGACGTTTCACTTGCTAAATTGACAATAGATGAATGATGAATACTAGCTTTGTTTTCTTATCTTTTAAAAGATACACAAACAAATATAGGGTACATACATAGAAAAAAGATTTGTCAAATCATATCATTAAACTATTGTTTTTGAAGATATTCTTTATATTATATGACTGTTTTAGATGCATCAATGTTATAGTAATAAACGTATTGTCTTTATTGTTTTCATCTTTTGCAATTTAATTGGATATATCACATTAAGTAAGAATGTCATTTATTTTGAGAACAAATTTCAGAATTTTTCTTTGATAAACAATATAAAGATATTTGGATATATGAGAGAATTATCGAAATAATGATCAAAAAACAAAAAACTAGTCTTCTATTAATAAGAAAATTTTATTTTTCTCTTAGCAAGTGTAACTGATAAATCAAAACGATCCGATGATACAGATAACGTAGAACCAATATCAGTAAGTTTTAATAATAAATATGAAAAAACAAGATATTTATCATCTCGATTATATCTAGCCTGAATCTGTTGCACCAGAAGCACAAATTCATTTACATGTTGATGATGTTACTGTATCAAATGAACATGAAAATGAAAATAAAAATTTGGAAATAAATTCTATAAAAGATAGTGATGAAGAGATTAATGAATTAAATGAATCATTACAAGATTTAATTATTGAATATCGTCTACAAGAACAGCAAAAAAATTCGCAAGTAAATCAAGAGAATGAAGATAATAATAATAATAATAATAATGATGAAGATGATGATGATGCTAATTTACAACGTATATTAAATCAAATAGGTGTTAGTTTACATAAAAAATATTATGAAAAGCAAAATCTTGATAAATCATCAACAAAATTATCAAATATGATTCAACAATTATATCAAACATTAAAAAAAACTCAACCACAATTATTTACAAAACCATTACAAACAGATACAAATTCAAATGATGATAATTTAAATAATAAACAATCTTCAATGAATGATAATTTAAATGGTGAAATTCAAGAAGACGATCATGAGAATGACGAAGAAGAATCTATTCCATTAACACCTGAAATGGAACATGCTAATACAATTTATAATCAAGCTATTAAATTAATTAATGTTACTATTAATCGACAATATGACACGTAAAATAATATTTTATTTTAAAAAAAAAATAAAATATATCTTTTTTCGATATTTTTAGTGCTTATAAATTATTTAAACAAGCAGCTGATTTAGGTCATATTGGAGCAAAAGAAGAATTAGCTTTTGCTCATCTTTTTGGTATACATTTACCAATGAATATTAAACAAGCAAAAATATATTTTGATGAAGGTGTTCAAACAGGTTCACCACAATCACATTTTGTATGTATATATCTTTTATTTTTTATCCTTGTATTTATCATAAATAATTTTTTTTAAATTTATTTTAGGGACTTTTTTTTATGAATAGTGTTGGACTTGTTCCTAATGCCAGCATTCCAAAAGTAAGATTATTAAAAAGAGATCTATTCAAAATTACTTTAAATATATTATTCATTACAATGAATATTTATTTAGGCTCTTGTTCATCTAACATTTGCGGCTATTGATGGTTATAGTCCAGCTCAAATGGCTCTTGTAAGTATTAATTCAATTTAATTTATAAGTTTTTGCATGTAAATAGGATCTAATCAGTTGAGTAATAAATATTTGAAAATAAATATATAGATAATTTTATTGATTAGTGATATGGTAGAATATCTTTTAGTGTACAGATTAAAAATAAATTTTTATTGTTTTATTTAGGGTTATCGATATTGGCGTACAGTTTCTGTTGCTCATAGTTGCGAATCAGCTTTAATGTTTTATACACAAGTGGCTACATTTGGTAGGAGAAATTGAATATTTAATTGTAAAATAATTTTTTTTTCGGTTTTTTTAGTTTCATCAAAAATTACATCAGCAAGTGGACAATTAGTTCAACGTATTCGTCTATATGATGAAGAAGAACATCCAACACAAAATAATATTATGGTTGATGAAGATCTTGTACAATATTATCAATTATTAGCGGATCGAGGCGATGCACAAGCTCAAGTAAAAGAATAACTAAATAGTGGATATTTTAGAATAGATAAAATTAGTAATAGTTGATTAATATTCATTTATTTATTTTGTAAAAGATCTGTCTTTGTATTGTCTATAAAAAAATAGATTAGCTGATAAAAAAGAAAAATTTAATCTGAGTATTAATGAATGAAGTAAAATATATTGTGGAACTCTTATTTTATGGAATGATGAAGGCTGTTTACAGCAGTAAAAAACCTACTGTTTTATAGAAAATGATCAGACAAATCTTTTGAAAAAAAAATAACGTCTAAATAAATGAAAATTAAAATAAATACTAAGGAGAAAACATATCCAACTATCGGACATGTTTGGAATCTGTATGTGCAGCTGTTGCCAAACAAAACTTACACAAAATTAAATTCTTCGTGTAAGAATCTTCTTGTCGTTAGAAAGCAATTATGAAATTGATTTCTTTCGGGGATATATGTTCATTAGCTATACCATATGTTGAACATAGAGCAGTGTAATTTCATTTCTGTTAAATACACATATATCAAATCGTGACACTATCTAGTCATTTGAAAAATTATTATATATAAATATTATATTTTTGGAGCAAAGGTGTACGATCTGCTCTTACTATTCAGCGTGAAACAAAGATTCCACTAAGGACTATCTGTTACAATATCAACAAATTGAAATAAACAAATTCATTTAAACACCGAGGTGGATATGGATGACCATATATCCTTGGTAGAATAGAAAGAAATAAACAAATAAAATATTGAAATATGCTATTCGACATTACTTATCGTAGGCTATCAACCTGTATACGAAACTACTTAAGATTGACATATATAGATAAGAATATATTTGCGTAACAAGATGTGCAAGTGTTTTGGCGACAGCTGTAGGTTATAAGAAGAGCTCAATGAGACATATAATACCTTTAAAAGAGTTCGAGCTCAGAATGTGTCTCAACAAAGATTTGATTGCTACTAAGATCTAAACCAATAGAGCTGATTAATTTGTCTTTACTCCAAGAAGTTCTGAAATTTTCTACCATAAACATTTTCATCTGATACTATGAAACTGAATCTTATTCATGCAGAAAATAGGAAAACTTCAATCAATCTGTTTTGACATAATGTTTATCGAAATCCTTGGACCAAATTCTATTGTAAACAGAAAGGAAAAAAAGGCGAAGAATATATATATTTCTCTTTTTTACTTAAGAACTACATTAACGACAAGTATCATGTCTATCTAAAGTAAAGAAAACGAAGCTGAAGAAAAATTAAAATACCTGAGTTTCTTATATCTATGTGCCAATCAGATTTGTATTCAAACACATTATGAACCTTTACTCTCTTTTTGGATTTTCTTTGTTGCATTAAACTCCACTTATAGCTAAAATCTGGGCTCGAACAATATCGAACACTTGGGTATATTCCCTTGTACAAAGCTTATTTCTTCTAGAACATTCATTAAAATAAAAACTATTTTAATTTTTTTCTTTTTTTTTTATTAGTATGGTCTTGGTCAATTATATTATTTACGTGATACTGCATTTGATAAGGCACTGTATTATTTTCGTTTAGCAGCAGAAAATGGCAATTCAAATGCATTAGCATATTTAGGAAAATTATATTCAGAAAAAAATGATTACATTAAACAAAATAATATAACAGCTCTACAATTTTTTCAACGTTCAGCTGAAAAAGGTAATCCAATGGGACAAGCTGGTGTTGGTATGGCATTTTATCATGGTGCTGGTGTTGAACAAAGTTATGAAAAAGCATTTAAATATTTTCAATTATCAGCTGATCAAGGTTATGTAGAAGGACAACTTATGCTTGGTATTATGTATTATAAAGGTGAAGGTGTTAAACGTGATTATAAAATGGCTATCAAATGGTTTCAAGCAGCATCACAATCAGGACATGCACTTGGTTATTATAATCTTGGACAAATGCATGCAACTGGTACAGGTGTATTACGGTCATGTACAACGGCTACAGAACTTTTTAAAAATGTTGCTGAGCGTGGCAAATGGTCGAATATATTTATTGAAGCATATAATCTTTATAGACAAGGACATATTGAACAGGCATTTATGAAATATTTATATTTAGCTGAACTTGGATATGAAGTTGCACAATCTAATGTAGCATATTTACTTGATCAAATGCCAAATCAATTATTAAATATTTATGATAATCAAGAAGAACAATATAAAAGAGCTTTAACTTATTGGAATAGAGCAGCTACTCAAGGTTTTCATACAGCACGAGTTAAATTAGGAGATTATTTTTATTAGTAAATTTTATATAAAAATTCTTTTTATTTAAATTAAATATTTAATTTTTTATCTAGTGGTTATGGTACTGAACAGAATTATGAAACAGCAGCAACTCATTATAAATATGCAAGCGATCAAAGTCAAAATCCACAAGCAATGTTTAATTTAGCTTATATGCATGAAAAAGGTTTAGGATTAAAAAGAGTAAGTTGATTAATAAAGAATAAATTGTGTTTTAATCGAAATAGAAAATTTTATTTTCTTTTCAAATACTAACATGATATTTTGTATTCAATGATTTGTAGTATTATGCAAATTAATATTAAGTTTAATTATTGTGATGTTCCTATATTCGTGATGAATATGGGGCAGATATCAATCAATTCAATTTAAAATAAAAACCTTTAAATTAGTATTTATTGATTCACTGATTACAGGTTTTGTATTAACCTTTGAAACTATTTTTCTATTGATGATGTACTATTTAAAACTCGATCAATTGTATTTGTGTTTTCTTTGATTGAAACATTGAATTGAAAACTTTCAGAAAGAAAAAAATAAACTTATTAACTATTATATTTGTTATTTAATTTTTAGGATATACATTTAGCAAAACGTTTTTATGATATGGCAGCAGAAACAAGTGCTGATGCTTATTTACCTGTTAGTATTGTTCTATTTAAACTGCATTTGGAATTATTTTGGGAAAATTTTCGCTCAATATTTTCTTCAACGCCAACTGAATCAACAACGACAACAACAACAACAGCAACAGCAACAACAGCAGAAAGTTCTTCGAGTACTATGTCAACAACAACTACAAATGAAGATCATTCAACAACAACAATTGATTTTGATTCATCATGGGATTTATATTTAATGGCAGCATTACTTGGTCTTATAGGTGCTTTGTATACAATGCGTCGTCAACGAGCGGCTGTTTTACAACAACAACAACAACCAGTTCAACCTCCAGTGCAGTGATATTCATTTCCTTTCGTTCATTTTCTTCTTCTTCTTCTTCTCCTTCTTCTTTTTTTTACTCGTTTTGTTATTTTTGGGATGTGTATGTGTACAAAGAAGAAAAAAAAAACATTTTGCTATAATTAGCCATTCGATTGTCTGGTCTATTTTGTTGATCTGTATACACGGCAAAGCTTGAAAAGAGTGAAATTTTTTGTTGCCATTTTAGATATTAAATATACTAGAATGATTATTTAATACTCTAGATTATATATATATTATTAATATATTGGCTTTGTCTGATGTTTTATTTCTTCTATTTTAAATGACACATGATTTATTTATTTATTTTCCTATTACCATCTATTTTATCTATTAATGATTCATTTTATTCATTTTCATCTGTTTCTTATGATACATTACCTTATTGTTCATTTTTTTCTAATCGTGCACCGAGTCCACAACCAGCATTAACAAATTGTACATGGTTTAAAAAGAATAGTTGTTGTCATGATAATGAAGTACGTCTTATTTTTTCTCAAGTACGTCCATTAATTGGTTCTTCATCTGAATGTACACATTTTCTTAACGTATTAATGTGTTATGTATGTTCACCATTACAATATGTATTTTATCGTAAAGAACGTTTACATGTATGTTTATCTTATTGTAATCGAATGTATAAAGCATGTGCAACAGCATTAATGAAAGGTATACCTGTTGGAGAATTATATGCAAATGGACGTGAATTTTGTCTTTCACGTCGTTTTGAAGTCAATGATATTTATAATTCATCATCTTGTTTTTCTGACGATGATTTAAAAATTCAAACAAAACAAATCAAAATAGGTGATATCAATATGGGTTCAACAAATATTGAACGACCAAATATATTAAAATTATTTATAATCATTTTTTTAGCAGCAATGCTTAGCTATATTATATGTTAATAACAGTATATGTCTTCCCTTTCCTTTATTTATTCTTTTTGTAAATAAAATATAGTTTCAACGAAAATCTTTCATGTTATATGAAAGTATTTCGAGTCAATTTGAAACTTTCACCAAATAAAGATTTTACTATCTCAAGACTATTATTAAACAATTTCTAAGAACTTTTGATAAGGATCATGGTTTTTGAAATCATAAATTATCATCTTTTTGTCAACTATATACGTTTTCATAATTCTTCATTATTTTAAGTTATTGACTTTTATCTATAAAACATTCATATCAATCATATACAGATTTATCTTATGCTATATTTCCGAACGTGCTGTTTAACATTATAATACAGTGATTAATCGTAATTTTTGACCATGTTACATATGTCTCTCTCGAATCTATGTAAAAATCATATGTTCAAAATATTTCTCTATTGAAATAGATAAAGTTATACACATTATAATTCTATAGTAATTCATGATGGACATGACACATACAGTATCCAACATTTTTCATGCATGTAGGATTTACCAACGTATTGAATGATCATGTAATAATCTACTTCACTTTTCTTAAGATACGATGGTGTGACCAAGCTCATTGTTCATACGGGATGTCTTTTGAATGGACAGACACACATATAAAAAGGATAATCAATTTTGACGAAATTTTTACCATTTAATAGAGAGCTTTCAATTCTTAGCAGATTAGAAAGAAAAAAAAATCTTCAAAAGGCTTGTATTTTGACAGAGACAGAATCAAAGTACTTTGAGCAGTGGAAAAACAAAAGTATTTAAAAAAACTTTTGTTTTTTTTGTATAATTTTAATCGATGGTTTAAACTATATTATACTTGAATTTATTTTCAAAAATCATTGTATTTTATATATGTTTAGACTGATTGCTATTGACAAAGCATCTAAGTATATATGATAGAGTATCCATTATTACTTAGTCCTAATGATAAAACTTTTGAACACTTTTGATCCAACGAAAATAATCAATAAATTTTGTTAAGTATATTGGTATAAGTTTTTTTTTCTAAGCTCGGCACGAAATATCTAGATATGGTAAGATTCTTTTTGACATTATTTTGACGAAATAAGCCGTCAAAATCCGTCGATTAAAATTGTACAAAAGAATCGTCACTTGAAGATTTTTAGTTTTACGCTACGCAAAATATTTTGAACCAGTTACCGTCAAAACACAAGTTTTTTCAAGATTTATTTATACTAATCTACTTTGAATTGAAAATCCTTTAAATAGTGAAAGTTTCATCAAAACTGATTATCCTTCCTGAATGTACATCTGGAAGCTCAAGAAAAAATTACATATGGACAATAGACTTTTTCATTCCATCCTATTTCAAGATATGTAAAGTGGGTCATTACATGATCATCCAATATATTCGTGAATTTTGCGTGCATGCAAAATGTTGACCATAATATGTGACACTTCTATCATGAATTTCTATAGGATAATTTTCTCACTTTCAATAGAAAAGTATTTTGAACAGATGATTCTTATGAATTTAGATAGATGAGAGAGAGATATTTTCAACATAACGGAAATTGATGGTTAGTCCTTGTATTGCGATGTGAGATAGCATATTTTAAAATAGACTATTTTTGCTATTCTCTCATTTTTTTGCATAATTTTGCACAAGACTAATCCATATGTGAATGAATTGATATAGTGACATGCAGAATCTACTAGTTTATTACGAAACATGTTTATATAACACTCGAACGATTGTTGATAATTATGGAAAAAATCCTTGACGGGATAAAAAATGTGAAACACAATGTACCTGTTCTTAATAATTACTTCAAAGTCGTGTTTAATGTATATTCAGATATATTTGGCGATTATTCCTTATTTTGCAGCATCAAACTTCAACAAGGATATACTCCAAAGATATTTTAACTCAACTTAGTTTATACATGACCTCTGATAGTCCTTGAAGGCGCATGTCACCATATGTGGCAGGTTCCGAACTACATTTCTCATGCTATATAATAGTCTCAAAAAGTCATCTATCTCGATCTGTTGCGGTCTATGATGCTATCTTAACCTGCTGGTTGCAGCCTATGACGGCCCACAATGACTTGTAACCAGCGACTTTTGATCTTGTCGGTCACAGTCTGTGGGAGGAGGCGGGGAGGTGGGTACAAAGTTCTATTCCTATACACTTCGACACTCTCTTTCAGATCGTATTTCACAAAAGTCAATAATATTCCAAAATGATGAAATGTCATGAAACCTGCTATTATAGGAAAAAGACGTTACTCTATAGTTTTGAAAACACTGATGCTGGGTGAAAGTTTGTCAAATTTTTCATAAAAAATTTCAAGATATTAGAACCATAAATTGCTGAAAGTATCCGTTTGGCTAAAGATAGTTTTACGTAACGTGGTAATTTTCTGAGGACATTACCCTGAAATGTATATATTTATTATTGTTTACGAAGAGCTTCTAATGCGGCAGAACAGGTGTCCTTTCTACAAAAAAAAACTCCACAGTGATTATTAGCGCAATGTGCATTTCGTATACATAGGCCACAATGTTTAGCATTACAAAAACCGCTCAAGGTACAATATTCTTTAGTTAATGAACACCCTTGATCCGAGCTGCATGGCTGACGACACAGTTGATCATGGCATTTGTCACTAATACATTCTACATCATTCTGACAAGTACTGTTTACAGGATATTTGAGCATACAAACACGTTGTCTTATATTACAGAATTGTGTATTTAAGCATTGTGATTGTTTTGTACAGGTAACAATCGGTAATCTTGCTGTTGTTGTTGTATTAAGAGCACATAAAGTGTGAGTGAATATTAAGAGTGTGAGAATGAAAAAAGACGATGAAAGATACATAATTGAAAAAGTATGTTCAGATAAATGTATATATATATATATACAGTGAAGTAAAGTGTAACATTTGTTACTAATGATATTGGATGAAACAGATGTTCTTTACAAAGTAATCATTAGAAAATGATTTATCAAATCTTTCTCATTACTTGTCTCTATAGTAATTAGTTTTTGTTTATTATTTTAAAAAAATGTCTGAATATCATACTATTCATAAAATTTTTCTTGATATTCATACATTTATTATAGAATATGTTAAATTAATTAAATCAATTTATGAAAATTCTAATAAAATCAATAAAAATATAATAACTATAAAGTTAGATAAGGAAGATTTTTATTTACCATTTACATTTAATAATTATTCACAAAGAATCAATGAATTACAACATCGTTTACAAAATCAAATTCGAATTCTTGCACAAAAACGACGATATAATATTTCAAAAGGAATTGATATTGATAATGTAAATCTATTAATAGATAATCAAAAAGAAACCTATCGATTTAATGATGATTTTAAAAATGATTTAGAACAATTTCAAAACAATATATCAAATAAAAATATCATTAAAATGATTCGATATATTCGAGCAATTATTGATGCTTTTGAATTCTATGATGAAATTCAAACAGAAAAATATTTTTTTGATATTACATTTCGTTTATTACCTATTATAAAACATATTCAAAAGCAAGTAAAATAAACTAAAATGAAATTATTTTTTAAATTTCATTTATCGATTTGATCTATTAGTTATGTTGTATTTCAACAAATATACAAAAAATACTTGATGATAATACAACTTCTATCGATCAACATTTAAGAAGATTACAACAGAAATTAATTTCTTATGATAAACATATGAGAAATCAATTAGCAAAATATATTTCACGTGATATTCGACCACCAGTACTCGTTATTCCTTATCCAACACATCAATATTCACCTGAAATTTTCTCTCAAATGAAATCATCTAATGCCTTTATTGACGAGAATAATTCTGATCATGATCTTGTTCAAATAACAAATGTTAGTAGTGAAGATTCATTATCCATCGTAGAAGAAATTACCACAAAATAATAGAACTTATTTTATATTTTTATTAGTACATACCGATCGAAAAACAAAAGTTTAGTTAGATTAAAATGACAATGTAAGACACATACCGCTAAAATTGTGTTCTATGCAGATAAGAAATAATCTTTGATTGACTATATCTATATCATACTTACGTATATCTCACGTGAATAAAATAAGATCCGTATACTGTGATAATACTAGATGGAGAGATATGACTGCGTCATACTGGGATTACAACACATATACCACCGAATACTGTGAAAATCTGGTACCGTATTCTATGGAGAGAATTATGAGAACATACATTCTTTTTACTGCCGTCAAGTTGTTGTTTTTTCATCGATTACTATCGTAAAATGAATCGTAAATAATGTCCATTTTGATCAACCTGGTTTATATTACTATTTGAAATGGCATATTTGTTTATAATCCCATGTACATTAGAATCGTCTAAATTGGTGATTTATGATTATTTTCTTTTCACTTTGATGAAAGATCATAATTATTCAAATAATATTTATGATAATCAGAATTGATCGTAGTATATGTGTCTAGGATCATACAAACGTCATTTACTATCGTGTTCAGTCAAGTTTCTTGTCAATGAGAAAAGAAATGACTTCCTTTTCCTTATCTGTCGTAGATCATACAGTAAGAATTATTTTTTAATAAATAATAATTACTATTCATTTTGTTATCGAGATTAATATAAAATAAAGCAAAAAAATAATCTTTTTATTATATAATACTTATTATTGAAGTTTATCGCAAAAAAAATACTGGTTAACCGCGACTTATTAGAACATCGAAATAACTACAATTTTTATGTCATGATGTTCGGAATCGACCGATAATAGTTTTTATTAAGAAAAAGGAAAATAATATTTAGGAGATAAATGTATTAAGTTGATTATATAAAAATATCTTATTTAACTGTATTGAATAACTCCTATGATACTTTTACTATAATCATCACATCCATATGTTTATTCTATTATTATTATTATTATTATTATTATTGTTATTACAAGAGAACAGATTATTTCAAACATCAATTCAAATACTCAAACTTTATACAGATATGATTAATTGAAGATTATCCTCTATCTACAGATTCTCATTCTTATAAATCAAATTTACATTTTGAATTTAACTTCTAATAATATTTTGATTATTCTTCTTTATTTATACATATGACTCATTTTATTAAATAGAATATTTCATCATACACAAGGGAGTACATTAAGTGGTTGTTAAGAAAAAAATATATTTTACTATGTGACATATACTATAAAATACTAGAAATGTAAGGAAACACATTATGATGACTATGATGTATGAGATAAGAAAAAGAAACAAATAAATATCAGATTTAATATGCAATTCTATTGATATAATATATTCTTAGTAAGTAGGAATGTTATTATGATTAAATATTGCAAGAAAAGTAGGTATTTCGATTTTTTTTAATATTTATTGTACATATAAGTGATGAGAAATAGAACAAGATCTTGTATCGGTTCAGATCTTAGATAAACATTTTATTCAAATCAAAATAAATAAAATGTATTAGAAAAAAAAAGTTAAATCGATCAATTCTATTAGAAAATCTATTGAACATACCGTCATATATTATTTTGATTGACATACCTTACTAAATAATTAAATAACTAATAATATCTAAAAAATAGTACAAGATCACAAAAAAAAAAGTCATAGTTTCATATATTTATTCTATTAAAATCTTGATTCTCACATTTTTTTAATAGTCTCAAAATTGAATATAATTACTCATTTCCGTCATTTTTTTCTTTGTTCTCTTAATTATAGAATTTGATATTTCTTTCCGATAACTTTTAACTGTTTTCCATCAATAAAGTCAATGACAGATGTATGGTTAATATATTTTATTATTTAATTTTTAAAAACTAAACAAATCTTTCGATTTTTTTTCTTTTTCTTTCTATTGATTTAATCCTAAAGATTTTTATCTATCGTATGACATATTATCTTATCTTCTTATAGACGAATCATTCCACAATGTTATATTTTAGCATTGATAGCGAATAAGGAAATAATCAGTGTTGATACACTCGTTCTTTTATGTCGAAACATATATATATAAATTCTTGTTGTTTGTCTTTATTGCATTTTAGCAAGATAGACAGACATCGTGCATAAAGAAAAAAGAAAAAGCATATATATATAGATATTGTTATTGCTTATTAATCGAAGTTAGAACATAGTAAAATTCAATATGCGTATAAGAAATTGACATTGTTGTTAGGATTTTATATTTTTCTTTGTTAGTATCAGCTTTATGATCATCAATATTTCAGACATCGAAAGAACGAAAGAAAACGATTAGAAGAAGAAAAAAAAATATATATATGAGAAAAGAAAAGAACTTTTGCTGGTGCCACTCCGATTAATCTAACAATAATATAGTAATATATAGAGAAATGATCGTGTCTTATTTGACATCATCTTTCACAGCGAGAGTATCTGTACTGTTACTGTCAGTTATATACATCACGGTGTGTCATATTATTCTATTTTTGTATTCTGACATTTAGTAAAGATGAGACAAAAAAAAAACAAGTTTACCCATTTATCTACAATGACATAAATAAGAATATTATTCTCATTTAGAAATCAAGCAGTCAGCAGGACGATTATAGGCAATCAGCAAAAAACACACCACCACCATCATACTCATCATCTTGCTAATGTTGTCGTGTTGAGAATGTATCTATCTTTCATTTCCTTAGCCCACTTAGTGGATTGTATATATATATATATATATCTACTCGTCGTGTCACCTTCGATTAGTATAATATATAACGAAGTTTGAATGAAGATAAGAGTAAAGACAATAGTACAGGAAATGATCATCACTCATCTTCATTGAAAATAACTTGTAGATAAGTAAATAAATACACACGCACAATTCTCGTCTCTTAAAACTCTTTTCTTTTCTTAATTTTATTTCTTTTTTTTCGTTATTATAGATAGATTATTTCTATTGTTAGTTGTCACTTAACAAGTGTCAGACATACATATATATTACAAGAGAGAAAAAAAACGAGAATATATTTTGGTGAACAATAATGTTTTTATTAATATTATCATAACAATGACTAGTTATATAAATTTCAATGAAACAGCAATAATAACAACAACAGCATCAATTAATGAATCATCATTAGATGATGTTTGTAAAAATTTTCATGTAAGTATATTTAGATAAGAACATATGTTGGTGTTTATTAATCCCTTGAGATGTTAATTTTTACATTATGCGAATAGAAAATGATAGAATTATTTATTTTATTTTATTTTTTTTGTTTTAGCTTATTGTTTTTCTTTGTATTATATTTGTATTAATTGTTTCGGCAAATATTTCTGTTATTCTTCAATTAAGTTGTTCAAAAAAAACGTCACAGTCGAATGAGTTTTTTCCTATTAAATCTTGCTTATGCTGGTAAGTTAGATCGTTTTGTTGTTGTTGTTGTTGTTGTTGTTATTACTAGTATTGCCGGAAATGGTTCGTTCGTGTATTTGCATCCGAAAGATATTTGTCGACTAGTAGCACTTGACTTATTCAATCATAAGAATGCAATATGATGTTATACTACGCATAAATCTATCGAATATAGAATTACGGAAAACGCTAAGATGAAAATGGGCATAACAACTAAACTGTTTTCTTTTCTTAGAAATACTACTTATAGTGCATCAGAGCTAATTGTATTTCAACGATTATTCAGATGAGTGAATTGTTAACATACTTGATGACAGACGAATGCAATCGTTTGTAGAGAACAAGAAGAGATCGACGTCAACAATAATAATACTTAAAGAAAAACATTAAAATAATTTACAATATATTCAATGTTTATCCATATATCAATATAGATCTTGATAATCTAATAAAAAAAAGAAAGAAACTTTTTTTTATGTTTAGATTTATTGGTTGGTCTCATTATTGTAACTCGTGATATTATTGAAAAAAGCTGTATACCATTTGTACTTGGTTCTATTGGTTGTCGACTGATGAGTTTTATACAAGTTCGTAGTTATTTTTTAAATGTATATTATAATAAGATTTTCCGAGAAAAATATCGATAAATTTTCTCATATTAATATATTCAAGAACTATGTTTAGATACTTATAAGAATATAGTATTAAAATAGAAATGATAATAGTAAAAAAATAAAAGAGTATTTTATTTATTTTTTTTACAGGTTGTAATTGCATATAATTCAAGGTAATCATTAATATTCTTGATATCGAGAAAAGAAATATTAGATTTTCATTTAGTTATGTACTCGTTTGTGTATCAATTGATCGTCTCTATGCAATCATTCGACCTATGGATGTACGAACAGCATCTTCAGGTATTTATTTCTATTAATTATTGAATTTTTTTTGTTGAATTTCTTTCTCTTTTAAATAGCATTTCGATATTCGTTAATAATTGGTGAGAATAAAAATTAATTTTATAATTTAAAAAAAAACATTAATCTTTTTCTAATACATTAAAAAAAGCATCATGGATTATTTCAATGACATTTGCTTCTGCTCAGTTATATTTACGAGATATACAAATAATACGAGGAATGCCTGTATGTGGTAATCGATCAGATGTTGAAAATTGGAATGTAAGATTTTACTTTTTTTTTTAATTTAATTAAAAATAAATACTGATGAAAAGTTTTTTTTCTTCTTTTTAGGCATATGTCTATTTTATTTTTTTATCTATTTATCTTGTTCCATTGATTGTTATGACTGTATCATATATTATTATTATTGTAATAATATGGCAAAAAAGTTCAGTTAGAATCAATAATGATAGATCAGGTGAACGAAATGAAAAATCTAAATTACGTCGACTTATGTCATCAAAAAGATTAACTTTAAATGGTATAGATATAAATTATTTTCTTTTTTAATTTTTTTGTTAATTAAAAATACAGATGATCGTCAAATTGAATCAAGTATTCGAAATGCACGATCACTTGGTGTTATACCAAGAGCAAAAATCAAAACAGTTAAAATGACATTAGTCATTGTTATTGGTAAGTTTAACAATACATCATGAAATAATTAATCATGATTATTTAAACAAATTTCATGTAATTTTTTAATAAGAATAACAATGATGTCGATGTGACTTTTTCTGATTCTTACAAATTAATTAATATATGCGAGAAACTTGAGTGATTGAGTAGAAAACTTTGATGAGGAGACCTATCCAACTATCAAATCAAATATAAAAACATATTTTTATATCATATCGATACACTGATGGATTTTTATGTTTTTATTTGAAACTTTTATAATAAACTATTCTTATTGAAGCTTGCCTTTGCGCAAAGTTTCAAGTCGAAATTCACAAAACCTTATTGTCTTGCCATTTCTGAGCGAAAGTATAAATTTTTGCTGAAAAATATCATAAAAATAGAGTATGTAGGTAGCAATAAACCAGGTGCACAAATCCTTTTCAAAGGATTCATTGCTTATCAGGGCCTATATAATACATATACTTCCGATTTGAAAGTGATTTTGACAGTTGAAGAGATTTTCTCGTAACGTACAATACATCGGAGAATTATGGAAAGACATAATATTTTTCTTCAATTTGAAGGATAGTTACAGTTGATATAGTTCTACGGATAATTTTTTATTTTAGCTTTTACTGCTTGTTGGTCACCTTACTTTCTTCTATCGCTAATGAATTCACTTAATCTAATTCCAAATTATCTTGTTCGATTTGCATCATCTTTATGCTATATGAATTCATTAGCTAATCCACTTATCTACTGGCTTTTTGCAACTGATTTTTGTCTTCGATATAGGTAAATATATCTCTTTTTAGTAGTATTATATTAATAAAAGATAATATATATATATACAAAAACATTTATATGATGACTTATTTTCAGTACCAAACAAACATCCGCTATTAGCCTTTCCTAGTAAAAGAAAACAAAAAATGCTATTTCTTTGATATGACTGCTTTTCATGCATGTTATTCTTCTTATATATTGATAAAAATTCATCTAGATAAACAAGCTATGAAAATATAAAAATGAATGGCAAGATTATATTTGCATGATGAACAGAATTATGAATGATTGTGAGTGATACATATATATATATGTCAGTATGTCATTTCTCTATTCAATTATAAAATATAAGATTTTTGAATAGTGAAATGTTCTTATATTTATTATATTCGATATTGTCATTTTTTATTATATCAAACGAAAAATAAAATATATATAATTTATCATATTTAGAGAAAATTATGGTTGTAATCGACTAGTACGGACAACATTAGCACCCGATGTAGAAGATGGAGGGCGTTGTTCTTTATCAGAATCTCGATATAGTATTGGTAGTACAAAACATCAACGTCGACGTTCAAGTGAATATCATCGTGCACATAATCCACGTATACCATTACCCTCAACACCCGTAACACGACAATCAAATTATCGTACACCACCATCAGTTTACGCTCGAGCAAGTAAACGTATTGTTCAACATCAAAATTCACAAGCATCACTTTTATATGGTTATCAACATCATCTTTAAAATTAAAACATTATATCATTAGTAGAAATTATAAATTTTTTTTAATTTTCTTGTTCGCCTTTGTTTTGTGTCATTTCGTATATAAAAAAAAAAGATAATGTCAATTTGTTATCTTAATTGATTGTCAATCACGCACGTAACTGTCTATTGGTATTGTGTCGAATATTCTAAATAGCAAATGATAGAACAAAAAAAAAAGAATCTTTGCGCGTGCTTCTTCATTTCTCAGTATATGGAAATAATAATACAAGAATTTTGTAAGGACATGCATTGATGTTATATTCTTTTAGCCTTATCCATCATCACCTGTATGAAGTAATGTTATCATTGAACTGCTTTTGTTCGGTTTAATCTAACATATACATTGCTTATTTTTACCTTGACGAGGATGGAATCCACTCATGGGCGATAAAATAATAATTCATCCTTGTTGTGCCTCATAGGCTATAGACTTTGGTTAAAGTATTTTCTGACGTGTTTTTTTATATATTGTTTGACATTCCGAGTAATTAGTCTCTCTTGGTGCACTAACGGACAAAAGCGATCATTTGGGACCTAAAGCATTATTATTAATCTGTTATTGCAGCCGTTTGTTTGTGTTTTTATTCGCAAGAATAGAGATTTGGTGAACCTTGGAGCGACAATTATCTCTTTTCTTTTCTATGATAGTTTTCTTTATCTCAATAACAAGAAAATGTTTTACTCATTTCTTTTTTTTTAGGCTTTTAAATATCTGAAGATATGTCGAAAACAGAAGAAACCTTACGTGATTGTGGTCGTTGGATATGTCATTCATTTGATATATTAAAAGCAATAATAATACGAGCGATTTTTGCACTTCATGCAACAATTGCAATTATACGTATTGTTCTTACAAAAGGTGATTATTGGTATTTATTAAATCTGTGTGGAGTCAATTTTCTTCTTATTGAACTTGTTGTCACTATTGTTAAACGAAAGGGTTTGTTTTATTTAAAAATAAAATATTTAAATTAAATAATGATTTATTTATTTTAGGCAAAGAACCTAAATGGTAAATATGTGATGAGATTATAGAAAGACAAAATAATAAAATAATTTTAGGTTTTCTCCATGTTTTTTTCTTTATATATGTACAATGATACCACCAATATGGTTTCTTGAAATTAATCGTATAAATGTTAAACTTGGTCGTGAACCACTTAATCAAACTGAAGGAGAAGAATTACAATCGATGATCGAACGAGGTCTTATATCAAAAGCTAATCTCAATGATAAAACGGTTTGTTTTATTATTTTCTTTTCTTATGAGATAAAAAAAAACCAATCTTTTATCTGTAATTTAAATTTAAAATAAAACTCAATTCTATAGGATTTAGTTATACGAACGGTGAGATAATAAAAATAATCATCGCATGATGCATGATTATATATATATATATATATATACCTATACATTTTATTTTATATTATTTAACAATAACAAAAAGAAAAATATCGATCAAATAAGATTATCTGTTTGTGCTGGTTTAAGTTCTATAGTTATATATTGTTCAGGCCGTTTTGGCCGAGCACCCCATGCTGGATAATATTGATGATGAAGACGCATCCAAAAAGCTAAGATACCACATAATATTGATAAAAGAAAAAGCGATGGAAGAATTATATTCCGAAAAATAGTTTGAGCTGTTTTTTCAGTATTATTTAAGATAACTGGAGGAGGACGAGATGAAGAAGTAGTAATGATGGCAGTAGTAATTCTTTCTATTGGTTGTTTATCAAAAATACTTTTTGGTGACCAAAATGTTAATACTGATTCATCAATAGTTCGATTTGGTATTAAACCAAAATAAATTGATAATTTACGTGTTACACCACGTGAATGAAGAACAGTTTTAATTAATAAACTTATTGCAAATAAACAAATAAGTGAAATAATAACAATGATTAAAATAGATATAATTGAAGATGATTTAAAATAAATAAATGTATCCGCTGCGTCTTCATCATTTGTATTATTTTTATAACCTAATTCCTTTTGAATATCTTCATCAGTTGCTTTAGCTGGTAATACTTGGTCCTCATCATTTTCTTCCATACTTGTCAAGGACACATGGATGAAACGCGTATGTGAGGTTATATATGCAATAGCGTTCTTTTTCTATTCCTCTTTCCTTTTCTTTTCTTTCTATACTTGGTTATTACAATACATCGCTTTGTGTTCTCTTTTTTTTTTGTAATTTATTTTGAAGACAAAAATCCAGAATCAATATTATGTTATTCTTAACATTCAGCTTTGATAATGTAAACATCTAGAAACAAAAAAAAAAAGATAATTTTTCAGATTTTTCGATAATAAAGATGTCTATCATCTTGAATTTCTTATTAACTTTTTATTTATACAAATTTAGAAATGATAATATTTCTATCATATTAACATGAAGTTTGTTTTTATGATAAATTGATAATCAATCATCTTACAGTATAATTAGAGATATCAAAAAACTTATCATTATTCAAGGTTTACATGTAGTATATTTTATCAGATGGAATATGACATTGTTACTGTCAATCTAACATATTGAAACATAATTAACCTTTTATTAGAAAATATTTCAGATAAATTTCTTTTTCTAAAAATAAAAGAATTATTTTTAAATTTAAATTTATGTTAAAATCTGTTAGGCACGTTCTACACATATACATATACATATATTGCATGTGCATGTAAGAAACGATATATGCTTATTAGCATGTTTTAGAGACTACCATCATTAACCATTGACGAATGGGTTGTGGTTATTGAAGTAACATTTTTAATGATTATAATTGTTGGTCGTTGGTTATTACCAAAAGGAAGAATAAGTCGTTCTGCTCTATCTCAACTTTTACTTGTTTATTTATCATTAGCATCAGATATGATTGATTTATTATCAATATTTCAAGAAGATAAAGTTATAAGAAATTTTGAAATGATTTATTCAACATTAGCTGTTTTTTCATGGTCAACATTTCAATTTAGTCTTAATCTTGTTGCATCACGTGGACGAACATTCCGTCTTGAATCTGATAGTCAAATTCAAAGTATACATTTAAATTCATTACAACAAAGACGTCGAAATCCACCGAGAATTAAATCAACATATCAAAAATTAGCAAATAGTGAACTTCCATCTATATTTATAACAATATTAATGCAAGATTTACCATTTCTTGTTATACGTTTTATTGCTGTTATTCATTTTAAAGTACAATCATATACAATTATATTTTTTACATGTAAAAATTTAATTATTTTATTTTTACAATTTTATCGTTTATGGTCAATTTGTATTGAACATATTGATCAAAATGAACAAATTAATTTTGATAAACAATCAAAAATACAACGAACACCACTTATTCATGAATCATCTAATACTCAGTTTATTTTAGCATGACATATGCATGATTCAGATAGCATGGACTATCTTAATTATATATATATATATATATATATCCATGTAAATTTATTTTTGAATAGTATTCTATTATTTAGATAAAAGAAT
>JAJEKB010000031.1:137139-147533 GCA_022393335.1 Macrotrachela quadricornifera | reverse complement strand
TGTAATATGAAATGTTTTCTTTATTTTCACGTTAATGCTTTAACGTTGTTTTTTTTTTCATTTTTATAAAGTAATATTGCAGAACGAGTAAAGTTTATAAAAAGCGCGTTTTGTCTGTATTTCTTTCATCGGTACTGCGACGTTGAATTTTTTTTTTGCTTGAAGTAGCACGATAGGTAGCCGAATAATGTCAGAGTAAACTCGTTGTCGCACTATATTTGTGATATAGAATTAAATTTTTCTTTTTTTCTCTGAAGTATTGTGATTGTCAAGCCGATGAATATAAATGACTATCGGAAAGAATGAGAAATTGTATAGTGCTCAATTTGTATTTTTTTTAATGTTTTTACAAAGAATGGCATAGAGTTGTTTTCGATTTTGTGTTCTCTTTTGTTTTTCTATTTCATGTCTGTAGTATAACGTTCCGCATTACGTCTAAACGAAGTGGAGAAGCTAGTTGATATTCATATTTTCTCTGATGGTATCTTTTTTTTTATCTTCCCAATGATGTTATGATATTGAAAAAGACAAAAAAACGCACATCTTCTCTGTCAGAAAATTTCCTTGAACATTTTATTTTTCTCTCTCACTTTCATCTTTGCTCTCAGCCTCACTTGGATGCTAATTTTATCCTCGTATCAAAACAATTCTTGATGACTGTGTCTTTTATCCAGAAAGATGATCCATAATGGCTGCATTACCTTCCGCACTCCCTCGAACAGAAAAAAGTGCATTTTTCTATTACTTTATACGTTGTATTAAAAAGTCTGAATTTATTAGAAGATGCAGCGTGAAGAGGGCTACAATATACAAAAAAACAGCTTATTTTATAGTTGCACTGTTTCCTTTTAAAATGAATAAAATTTTGAAGCACTTATTTTTGTCACTTCGAAAAAAGATAACAATTTTTTGGTACACAACACATTCATTATTTTGATATTTCACCTTTTCATCACTTAATATGCTTTGTGAAAAGAAAATCTGATAGTGTATCTGATCTGTTTTTCATAAAGCGTGTCAAGGGATATAAAGGTGAAATATCAAAATAACGAAATCGTCATATATCACAAAATTATTCTTTTTTCTCGAAGTGTCAAAAATTAGTGCTTAAAAATTTTGTTTATTTTAAAAGGAAAAAGTGCAACTATAAAATAAGCTATTCTTTGTATATTGTAGTCCTCTTCATGCTGCATCTTCTGGTATATTCAGATTGTTTAATACAATGTATTAAGTAATGGGAAAATGCATTTTTATGGCCGAGAGAGACTTAAGCCAGCCATGATGATTATATTCCTTTTGTTTTTTTTACCTTGCACATAATGATTGTATTCCTTTTGGTTGTTTTTTACCTTATCCACGATTGTTTTTTTTTATTTATTTCGTCTCATTCCTTCTCTTTATTATTTGTTTTTCTTTATTTACATTTTTCTTCTCTCTCTCCTATATAAGTTCGTTATGTATATAAAGCAGTTACATTTTGAAGACGTGAAATTTTGATAAACATCATTACCACATACGGTAGTAAAACTATTCCACTCAAATTTCTCATTACAGCCATCAAAAGACGTTCACATGTTATCTATCCATATATAAATAGTTTAGGTTTTTGTATTGTTTACTTTTAAATATCGAAAGCTCAATCAAAAAAAGAAATTATTTTCAAAATTTTCTACTGACAACTGTCGACTGTAGCGTGAGTAAATATCAAATTATTCTGTTCTTTTTTTTTCTTGTTTTGCTAAAGCAATCGTGCACAATTGTTTTCTTTTCGTTTGTTTCTTTTTCATACATATATATTTTACGCACGAATTGCAAAATTATAGCTTCTTTTTACGTTTCTTTTTGCATATGTAAATATATTTATTTGTCACATATTATTCTAGGCCTATATTCAAAAATTCGAAATATAGTGTCTTTCAAATATCATGATCATTTTACTTTTTTTTATTTAGAAGAGATGACTATAAAGTTTTTATTTTTAAAGGATAAAAGTTTTTTACCATTATTATAGACTTGAGATTATTCAAATTTTTCACTGTGACTTTAAGAAGCATTGCTCTAAGGTATTCTTACGAAAAGAAAGAATCAGAACTATTTTTAATGGAAGAAGAATTATAAACTAGTGGAATATTGTTAGTTCCACTTCATTAAAGATTTCAAAGAACGAAAGGACAACAGTACTAATGATCCGATACTTTTAAAATATGTCGAAAAAAATCATTTCAACGCAATAAATGAAAAATCTAAATGATCTCAAGTTCATAATAGTGATAGAATTTCAAGTAAAGATCGAAAAACATACTAGTCTTCTTTTAACACAAAAACAAAAGAATTTTAAACTAAGCTTGATCTATAAAGGAACTATACATCTGTAAAGCAATTTTTTTTTCGCTAAAGAGTATGGAGATGAATAATTATAATAGAAGAGATGACATTTTTCTTCAAATTCCGTTAGGGCATTGTGTAAGTTACTTATATTTTTATCAATGTCACAGCGATATTTTTTGAATTAAAAAAAAATATTACTTTACATGTCGTTGAATCATTCACAACGAAAGAAAATAAAGTATTTTTCTTTTTCTTTGCATCGTTTCAAAGCAACATCTACTAACATACATGTCAATACGATAAATAAATCCTTGTGATTGCAAAAAGAAAAATACATGCGATAATATATGTGTAGGATGTCTAACATATTACACGTTAATGGACGATAATCTGAGTAAGATTTAGAAAAAAATTTAGATTTCTAAGTTTTAAGTGCCAATATATATAAACTTTTTCTATTATTGTTATGTTCCTTTTTTTTCTACACTTCATTCTTATAAAAATAAAACGATAAGATTAACTCTAATCAAGCTTATATGATATTATTTTGTTTTTATTTTATTTTTTCGATAAATAAAGGAAGATCTTGTAATAATGGCTGACAACGACAATCAACTAATGGATGCATTGAGAGAACTTAAAGTTGGTGGATACTTGGTAAAACATAAAGGCAATGGAAAAAAATTTTCTCGTCGGTTCTTTCTTCATGAGCGCGAAGGTTTTATATCGTATCATGGTTCACGCAAAGTTTTTGGTAAACCACGAATGTGTAAGTGAAAAATTGTTGTCTATAACGTTAATATAATTATATTTATAATCAGATCAAGTAAGAGATATTGATGAAATTCGAACAGGATTTCATGCACCAACGTTCCATCGACTTTTGAAACGTAATAAACTCAGACCTGACGATGTATAAAATTAAAAATTAGATTATTTTATACAATAAATTTTATATTTTTAGGAACATCGTGCTTTTTCAGTTTTGTATGATAATCATCGAAAAGAAGAACATTTTTTGGCATCTGATAGGAAAACACGAGATTTATGGATACAATGCTTACAACATTTAGTATCTCAAAATACTCAAAAAACTGTTGGACATTTAATGCGACAAGAAAAGTAAAACAAAAAAAGCAAAATTTTCATAAAAATTTTATTCTTTATTATAGTTGGATATTGAATTTTTTTCATGCCGCTGATAAAGATCATTCGAATTCATTAACAAAAAAAGAATGTCGTAAATTACTTATTAATTCACTTCATGTTGAAGTACCTGATCATTATTTTGAACAATTATTCAAGGTAAAACTTTATATTTTTTTTGTTTGTTTTTATTTTTCTTATTTTAATTATAGAAAGCAGATAAATCTGGCGAAGGCCTTCTAAATCCAGAAGAATTTCTCGGTTTTTTTCAATTATTAACACGTCGTAGAGATCTTTATGAAATTATGCAAAGGTAATTTTCAGTAGAAAAAAATCAGACTATTAGTAGAAAATTCAGTGTTTGCTAACTATTGCGTTTGCTCAGTATTAAAATGAAAGTTTCAGTAATTAATTCAGTTTACTGATTTAAAATTTATATATAAACATTTTGTCAGTAGGGCAATTCGACTAAACTATTGTAAACCATCACCTACTGCTAAAAATGTTAAAATTAGTGGAAAAAGACGTTATTCTTTCTATAGATTTCTGATAATAGTAGCTATACATTTTTTAATGAAACAAATTATTGAATACTGAATCTCTCAAAATTAATTACTAAACTTTTTGAATTATTTACTGAGCAAAAAAATCATTTTTTACTGAACAATTAAACACAAGCCATTTTAATTAATATTATTCTCATTTTTCTTAGATATGCACGAGATGGACATAAAAAATCAATGGACGATATTTGTATGGATAAAAATGAATTATATTCTTTTCTTCGACAAACTCGAGATGAAAATGTATATTGAATTTATTTTAAAATAATTCATTAATCTTTATTTTTTGTATAGTTAAATGTTGATAAACCAGAACAATTACAAGATTTAATTAATGAATATGAAATGAATGAAAAATTTCGAGAAAATGGTCTTTTAAGTATTGATGGTATGTTTATATTTTTAATTAATAAATATATAATAAATTTTTATCAAGGTTTTCGAAATTTATTATTATCGGAAAATTTTGATATTGCTGAGGCGATTAATTCTCATGAAATATATCAAGATATGACAAGGTATTTAAACAAAAAAAAAATCGAAATTTATTATTATCATTCATATCCTTTTATTATTCTAGACCATTATGTGATTATTATATAAACACTTCTCATAATACGTATGGATTTTGATAGATTAATCTTTTTCTTTTTTTATTAAATGAAATATTTTTATTATAGATACTTATTCTATAGTCAGTTAACTGGTGATAGTAATCCAGAAGCTTATAGTCGAGTATTACTTATGGGTTGTAGAGCTGTTGAACTTGATTGTTATGATGGTGATGCTAATGGACCAATGGTTTATCATGCTCATACACTTGTAAAACCATGTAGTTTTGAATCAATTATTCGTTGTATGGAACCAAATCTTTTTAAAGCATCACCGTATTTATTCTTAAATATTTTTTGATTTATAATTATTATTTGTACATTTAGATATCCAGTTATATTAAATATTGAAAATCATTGTTCATCTGAACAACAAATAATAATGGCTCGAATTTTGAAAAATGTTTTTGGTGGTAAGCGAATAATGGTATGATAATATTTAATCATTGTTTTTTTCTAATATAAAGATCATTTGGTTACAAAACCATTATATGGTAGAGATCCATCAATTTTACCATCACCAGAAGATTTAAAACATAAAGTTCTTATTCGTGTATGTATAATAGAATTTGTAATTAAAATATTTTGTTTCTTGCTAATATTTATTAGAGTAAAAAAACATCGAAAAAATCCAAACACGCATCACGAGACGAAGATGATGATGATGATCCTCCATTCAATCCAGTAAGCAAGGTATGTCATCATATATATATGAATTGTATATTTAAAATCTTAATATCAAATATTTCTTATCCAATAAATATCCATCTTGAGTTCATTGAATTCAGTGAGGATCGCAAGCAAAATTATGAGAAAAAAAAAGTTGTTAGAAGAAACTTTCCTTCTATATAGTCTTATTTTTCTATGCTATTGAATCCTATTTCAACAAACATCATAAAAATAAATTTTCGATAAAATCTGTTATCGAATTGTATAATACCGATTTTTCTCATCAGTTTTTTAAATTGAACCATATTACAGATTTTGAAATCATAAAAAAAAGAGAGAATGATTGAATTAATTAAACAATAAATATTTAAATACAAATAAATTTTAAAATAACTTTCTCTAGACTACGACTAAAAAAGCTAAATTGTTCATATCTTTAGTTCAGATTCCATAAACTCTATTTCGAATACATATAATAATAATAATAGAAGATATATATTGTTTAATATTGTAGCACATTCAACCAGAACTCGCTGAACTTTTTGTTTATTTACAAAATGTTCCTTATCGTGATTATGATTATGCTAGAACTAATTGTAAGTTATTTATTTCCTTTTAAAATTTTATAACTATATTTTTCATTTTTTTTCATAAAAAAAAAAGATTCAGGATTTCATTCAACATCATTAGCTGAAAATAATTTCTTTAAAATTGCCGAAGAAGATCCCGTTCGTTTAATACAACAAACAACATGGCGTCTTTTTCGTTTATATCCTGGTGGTATTCGACAAGGTTCAAGTAATCCATATCCTGTAGCAGCTTGGAATTATGGTATACAATTAGTTGCTTTAAATTATCAAACTGATGGTGATGAAATGTCATTATTATATGGAAAATTTCTTGATAATGGTGGTTGTGGTTATATACTTAAGCCACATTATTTACTCAATGCACATGAAACAGAATTTGATCCAACAAATCCTAATACAGATTTGGATATACCTGTTACATTAACATTAAGAGTAATAAGTGGACAATTTTTACCTCGATCAAGTGCTAAATCATCGGATATACCTGATGCATATGTTCGAATATCAATACATGGTTTAGAATGTGATAAAGAAGACCGAAAAACAAGAGTTATTGATAATAATGGTTTTGATCCATATTGGAATGAGGAATTTAAATTTCATATAAGATTTCCTCAATTAGCTCTGATATATTTTTCTGTTCTTGATTATGATAATATGTCAGCCGATGATAGACTTGCTTTTTATTGTTTACCACTAACAGCGGTTCAAACAGGTAATAAATATATGAAATCATTTTATTTTTCAGACGAATGAAATTTCAACATATTTAATATGATTAGAGATTTGTGGATCTTAGTCTAAGCTAATCTTTTTATTTTTCTTAGGCCTGAATCTATATTTAGATTTGACTGAAGATTAAATTTGTATATAACTTAAGATATGAATAGAACTATGTGAGAGAAAACAGCAAGAAAGAACTTTATATCGACTTTGTTTTTTCGATTATCATAAATAAATAACTAAAATCTCCATCCTTTATTTGGTCATGTATACAAGAAATAGCAAATATTAGTGAAAAAAATCTCTGGTTTGGGTACCGAAGGTTCGTTTTTCATTCTGTTCGAGTTCAAAAAAAAAATATAGACTCGTTGCCCTCTATTAACTACATTACATCTGGTTTCATTTCGACAGAAAACAAAATCTATAAGAATCTAATGAAGAAGTTTTTCTTTCAGTTGATTTTTTGAAAAATTTCATCGATCTATATCATTTTTTTTTCATTATCTAGGTTATCGTCACATTCATTTACGAGCTAATAATAATGATACAACTTATTCAACTATATTTGTGCATATTGATATTCAACAAGGCCTTACCGAGATTATCTCTACAATGGTTTAAAATTCTCGTGTTTTCTTTTTTTTTTATCTACAATTTATATTTTTTTTTAAATATAATAAAATTCATAAATATAATGTTTTTTTTTTATTTCTTGATTTATTTTTTGATCAGAATCTTTATCCATAAAATTTAAATGCTTTATGACTTAAATAAGCAAAACAATTATGCAAAAATTGGAGTCGGAGTTTGAACATGTCCTAATCTTTTTTTAATATGTTCTACTTCACCACCATATTTACAAACAGCAACTCGCATCATAGCAAGCATATTATGTGCTGCAGTATTATGATCATGTATACCACCATAGAAAGCTACAGTAGCATCTTTACCAAGAAAACTTTTAATTATAGCTCGACCACCAGGATGTGAATCAACAAAATTACTAACATCATGAATAAAACCGGCAATTAATATAAGTGCACGACCATCACCTTGTTTAGATAATTGTTGATATTCTTCAAATGATATAATAGGTAAATCCGAATTTTCTTTCGGCCAAGTTATACTTTGTCCAAATTGATCTAATGCTTTACGAACCATTGTATAACGACCTTTTTGAATTTCATTATGTGGAAATTCTTTAAGATTACTTGCAAGTCCAATTAATTTAAAAAATTCTATTAAACGTTTTGTTGGATCATATTGAAACCATCTAAGTGCATTTCGATAATCTGATGGAAATTCATGATGAAAATTATGATAACCTTCACCAAGTGTAACAAGAGCTGTAACAAAATGATCACGTGGTGTATGTCGATCATCAAATGGTGCATCACCTAAATAATGTGCTAATGAATTAACACAAAATGTTGAATGATGTACAAAAACAAGACGAAGTACACCAGCAAAAAAATAACCACCACGATAATCACCCCATCCAAGTCCACAAAAAAGAGTTGGAAAAACAAATGCCATAAAAAATGCTAAACTTACATAATTACGATGTTGCCATTGAATACTTTTATCATGTGTAAGATCAGTAACATCAGCTACACCAGGTTTTCGACGTGGTTTAAATATTAACCAACCAATATGAGAATAAAACATTCCTTTATGTGCACTGTATGGATCAAGATCTGTATCAGTATAACGATGATGTGCACGATGACCACGTGCCCACCATTGAGCAGAACCTTGAACTGAACCGGCACCTACTATAAGTAAAAAATATTTTAATAATACTTTAGCTTCATATGATCGATGTGCAAATAAACGATGATAACCAGCAGTAATACCAAAACCGGTAAGAAAATACCATATGATAGTAAAAACAACTGTTTGCCACATAAATGATGTTGTAAAAAGACCATATAAAGCAACTAAAGGTTCAAGAAATAGTAATGTAGCTTGAGGCCAATTAATTTCTTTGTACCAATTTGACCAATTAATAGGTGGTAATTCAGGTTCATATAATAATGTTCGTGCTACATAATTATTTTTAATAAAATCTTCTTCTTCTTGCTTTGTCATCATATTTGATTTTTGTTCAGATGTTACTGAAGATGTTTTAGTACTAACTGGAATCGGTAAATCTAATGGTTTTGGGACATATGGCATAGATGTACCAGATGTTTTCATTTGGTCAACGATATATACCATCTTTGCAGTAAATATATTTTCAAGATCCGACTCCTATATATTATCTAAAATAATGTCATGATAGTAGGATCAAGAATTATATTTTATATAATAGGCTGTATTAATCATCTTTTGTCTCTCGTTCTTAAGAATATGTAACAAATAAAGCGAAGGAAAGATAAGATTAGTAAAATACAGAAAAGAAAAATATCGTTAAAAATCAAGAAGAAAAAAAGAATTCTTTATTAGATAGATCAAATAAACATATTGTAAAAGTCCTTTTTTTGTTCGAAAATGGATGACACCTTTCCAATGATAAACATTGCAGACTCTGGTCTTTAGATAAAAATAAGATGATTGAGGACAATCTATAAAGTAATCTACTTTACAGTATCATTTGACCTACATAATAAAACATTCTTTCTTATTCTATTCACATCACATCAATTATCAATAGCAGCAATTGCCATGTGTATATTCTATTAATATATAAAATATTTTTTTTATGCAAGACCTTCAAGAAAAGTTAGACATATCATTCAATTATTTTTATAATACAAAAGTAGGTCATTATTATCGATAAGATAAATACCAAAGGATAAATATATTCGGTACAAAATTTTAAAATTCTGCCTACTCATTCAATAAGAATTATGATTAGTATTCTAAAGAAAAGTGATGGTATAATCCAGTGTAAACGTCTGAAGATATGTTCGATATTATCATCATAAGCATCGGTAAACAAAAAAAATGTCCGTAAAATTTCGTAAGTTGAAATGAGTGCAATTTTAAAGCAGAGAACGAACAAAAGGATGGATAAAAATTGATTTATTTTTTTTTTTAAAGAATCCAGAAATTTTTTTTATAAACATCTGTTTTACTATATCTATATAATGATAAATATTTTCTCATCATAGACCTTGTTTTCTAGAGATAAAACTAAAGATACTTTTATCTCTTAAATTTGAATAGTTTTCTTTAGATAATTGATCTCTTTTTTGCACCTGTGATAATGACACAGAATTTTAAACTAAACTATTTGAATAAAAAGAACAAATAATCAAAAAGATAAATGCGACTAGATAAAAAAAAGTATTATACAGAACATAAACAAAAAGGTTAATAGTTCGTTTTTTTTCTAGAGGTGAAAAGAACATATAATTCATTTATGTTACAAGAAAATATATTAAATAAAATTTGAATATTAAAAATATTCACAACTTACGTGTTTGTAGAATCTAATTAGAATAAAGTTGTTTTTACTACTACACTCTTTTATATTTTTCTCCAAACTATTTTTTTCTTTTTACCCTGCTTTTTAACTATTCTGCGTGTTCTCTTTTTATTGTCCTCGTCGTCATCATTGCTCCATTCCTCTTGTATATCCATTCTCCTCTCTAGCCCTCCTTTAAGTGTTCTTCACATCCTCAATATAAATGTGAAAGAAATCTTATTTTCTATTTTCGTCTTTTACACAATAGATAAACTATGGATAGCATAAGTAATCAATTTATATATATATATATATATATAATGATTCATACAATGAAAAAATATTTAAATCA
>JAJEKB010000031.1:61808-77139 GCA_022393335.1 Macrotrachela quadricornifera | reverse complement strand
TGATTACATATATTTATCAGAAATATGTGCAAATCATGTTAAAAAGTTATATTTTGCTGATCTATTGAAAAAAGAACCTGTTTTCTTTTTTAATGAAGAATAAAATTATTATTAGAAATCTAAATCTAAACAAGCATAATAATCATAGAGAATAAATTGATTCATCACTAATAACAAAAAACAACTGAAAACGTTCTGTAACTATATAATAGGATTATCATGAAACGATTCCGAAAAATAATTGACCTATTATTTTACAATATTATATGATGTTACATGTAGGTTGTTCATTTTCATTAATAATTTTAATAGATCAAATCATTAGTAATTCTATTCGATTTTCAAATTTAAAATATAAACTCTATAATGATCGAACTTGAATATGTCTAATAATAAACTAACAATTAAACTATGTATTTGATGATTCTATTAGAATGTTCTTATTAAATATATTTTCATACCTGTTATAAAGTTTTCTTTTTTCTGGATCACTGAGAATACCTATGTAGATAAAAATTGTTAAGATTATTAAATAAATATTTGATTTAATATCTTACTATAAGCTTGTGAAATAAGTTTAAATCTTTCAGCATACTCTCGTCGTGTTATTTCATTGAGATTTTGTGTTCGATCAGGATGATATTGAAGTGAAAGTGAGTAATAAGCTTTTTTTATTTCTGATGCACTTGCTGTTGGTAATACATTAAGAATATTGTAATAAGTTTTATCTAGTGGAGCTTCATCTGTACCAGTTTTTCCAAGAAAACCAGATCGAAAACCACTACTTGATGATTTCTTTTTTTCATCATTATCACCGGATGATGCAGAAGCCATTATTTAAAAAAAAAATAACTAAATTATCTAAAATTTAAAAAAATAATTTATAAAAACACAATATGCAATCTACTCAAATTTGTGCTCTCTACACAAAAATAAAACATTAAACATTCTCTAACTGTTCAACAATTGTATCAATTGTTTCTTTATCAGATTTCATTTGTTCATTATAATGTATTAATTGACGAAGAAAACCAGTATTTGGTTGAACAATATGACGATGTGAACGAAGTTGAACAATAGCTTGTTCAAGTGACATTAAATGATGTTTTATTAAATATGCACAACATAATGTTGTTGAACGAGACACTCCACATGCACAATGAACAAGTACACAACCATTTGATTGTCGTGCATCTTCAATGAATTGACATGCTTTTTCAAAATATGGTGTCATATTAAATGATATACTATCATCAGCTTTTAAAAAAAGATGTTTAACATTAGAAGGAATACAAGCTTTTTTTGGTCGAATCCAAACAACTGATAAAATATGAGTTATATTTAAATGAACAAGACGATCCTTATTATTGAAAAGGACTAATCAAATGAAAAATAATGTTAAAAAGAAAAAATAAAACTTACTTTATCTTGAAGTGATTTAAGACCGCCTAAATAAAGAAATTTATCAAAAACAAGTGTTGGTTCACCGAATGTTAGTTTTCTATGTATTTTATTATTTAAAAGATGAATACGAATATGATTAAGACGTTTTTGTAAAGGATCATTAATTTTTTTAGTTGTTGGATTATTTTTCGAGTTTTCTGATGTTAATTGACGAGATGAGCACGTTTTTTTTATTTTAACTGTTGGTAAAGGACGATGAGAAATTGTCGACATATTTATAAATATGAAGAAATTTTCAAAAAAAATTATTAATCATTTTCTCTTATGTGTTGACCTATCATTTATTCACTTATTAATGTATGATGACTCAAGGTCGATTTATGTTGACTCATTATAAATATTTCTCAATGGTGATTTTTATAAGCAATTGAAGATATTAAAGATAGATGTCTATATTGATCAATCTTATGAACTAAAATTATTTTTATTTGAAAACTAAAAAAAAAAAAGAGAAAAACGAAGAAATACAACAATAACAACAACTGTTTTTGACTTCTAAAAAAGAAAAAAAAAAGAATGACACTGTCTTATCGTCGCTGTATCGTTGGCATATTATGAAATTTTGAACTTGAATATTCATCAGAAAATGTACAAGTTACTTGTGATTGTTTTTTTGTTATTGATCGATTTGGTGATAAATATATTTGTTCATTATGTTTTCTTTCTTCAATATCTTCATCTTCTCGTCGAATATTAGTATTTTTTAATTGTCCAACATTATTTGTTAAACATTTTAATTGTTGATATATAAAACGAAGATCACTTGTTTGTTCATAATCAAAATTATATCGATAACCTGATCGTTTAGGTGGTATTGGTGGTTGTCGCAATATTGGACGATCATATAATAATACAGATGAATGTTGTTCAGTATTAATTTGTTTTTCATCCAATGTATTATTTGTTAAAACAACAGCTGCAGCTGTAGTTGAAGAAATAAGACCTGTACCATTCATTGCAGCTAATAATGCATGTTTACGTGAAAATTTTAAATATTCATTACGAATTAAAGTATATAAAAGATGCCATTTAAATCGAGATAAATTAACTTTTGTATGCATAATTGTATCATATATTAATTTATTGCCTTTTGATTGTTGAGTTATATGACGTTTACGTTCAATATCATGCCAAATCATATCACAAAAAGTGACTAGAAAAAAAGGAAGTTTTATTATTATGGCTCAGTTAATTACGAAAGGAATGTTCCGAGATAAATGATTTCTATTTCTATAATTAACAATTTTGGAATTGAATAATATTTAAAAAAAAAAACTTTTAATTTTGTTTAATATAAGATATGCTCAGTTCGATCATCAGTATGAGAAATTTAGAATTACTTCTTAATCATGAACTGCATGTTTTCTAAAAACAATCAGTTTTGTCCATCTGTAGAAATCTAAATAATTTTAGCAGTAATTCACAAATGCCTATGCAATGATGAATCCAACAAGAAAATAATAAAGTTTAAGACTACAATCGTATAACTTTCGTCTCAATAGGTTAGATTCAAAAAAATCTTACCCAAAATTGGATGTCCATGTATTATTTCCATATGAATAAATGTAACATATGTTGCATAACCTTGATCTAATCTTTCTAAATTTCTACCCATAAATGAATAATCTAATCTTCCCATAAATAAAAGTGATGCTAATAATGATTTTATTACTCGTATAACACATGATAATATACCCAAAAAACAATCGAAAAAAAAATTAAAATAATTAAATATAAAATAAATTCGTCGATTATTTAATGATGATGTTCGACCAAAATTTTGTAAAAAAACAAATTCACTTAATAATGATATTAATATATGTTTTAATAAATAAACTAATATTATTGGTAAACATAATGCTAATATATGTTGAAACCATCTTGAATCATATCGTATCCATAAACGAAATATAAGACAAATAATAAAAGATACTTTATAAAATATTATAAAACCCCATGCTGTATAACCACATAAATAACCAGAAAAATGTAAACATTTTGACATTAATTCATTATTTGAAAAATTATGACGTGGTGGTATATCAATATATTTACCAGCATAAGCTGATATCATATGTTGTTGAATTTTAATTAAACCATTAAATATTTGTGTACAATAAATAATTACAGAAATGATTGAACAAAAAAAAAGATCAGTTATAAATGTTGTACCCCATTCAATATTCCAATTTAATTGATGAAGAATTAATAAATGTATACGATCAAGTTGACTTTTTATTGAATATATACCATAGAATGTTAATAAACATGTTAAATTATAAATAACAATCAATACAACAGTATATGTACAAAGTATTTGAATTGAAAATGTAAAATAACGATGCCAACGATAAATTTTTGAAAATGGACGAGTTAAAACATTATTATAATACATATCTGATGATTGTTTACTTTTTAATAAACCTATAAAATAAAATTTAGAATTTTTACAAGAAATAATATAATATATTACTAAATAATTTTATAATAATGTATCGTATTTACGTAGAATAAAAATGAGAAAGGGAATAGAAAATTATCTCTATAGAAGCTTCACTCTTATGTATTTAAATTACTATACCCTAATAAAAATAATTTAAAAAATATTTCGATAATGACTATAAAAAAATCTGTTAATAATATTATTTTACCTTGAATATAATAAAATTCTGGTTTTGTTTGATAATCTGGTGTTAATAAATCTATTGAAGTTGTTGATGAAACAAGTGATACTTGATGAACTTTTTCATCTATATTATGATTTTTAATAATTGTTGATTGTTGACAACAACAATAATATTTTAATTGTTGAATTAATAAATAAAAAAATTTAACAAATACAAATGACATTAAAGTAAAATGTGGAAAATTTCTAAATACAATATAAATTAAATCTGCACGAGACATTTCATTCGTTGATTTTTGTAAAAGTAATGTTCGACCAAAACGAAATAATGAAAAACGAGAACAATAACTTGCATATATTAATGTATATGTACCATCAATAAATGTATATAATAAACCAAGTATATAAGATATTGGATGTGCAATATTTATACTATATAAAATAAAGAATTTTATTTTTAATAAAAAAAAGTTGAAAATATTACCTAACTAATAATGGAAAATATCTCATTCCAATTAATAAAACAATTCCAATTCGTTTTAATAATTCAATAATAATTCCTTCATCATTTTCAAGACTTTTTGTATTAAAACGAACTAAAAGTTCTTCAAAAATTTTTAATACTTCATTAGCTGATATACCAAATATTGCTGCAATAACATGACGTTGTCGTTTATCAAATAAATTAAATGGCATTGGTAATGATGGTCGTCCATGACAAAATTGTAAACAAAAAGTATCACGTTTTTTTAAACATGAACATATTAATGTTATAAGAATTGCTAATGGTAATGAAACAAAATTTTGCCATATATAATTATCAAATTTACGACATTGATATAAACGATAAAATGTTGAATTAAATTGTTTTGTTAATGTTATATTAGTAGTATTTATTGTAGATAAATATGAAAGACGATATTGAATAAACGGTATTGTTATTAAACAAAAACTTGTTAATAAAAATGTACTGAATATAATAATAAATACTGATGAATTACAAGGATTTGATAATGATATATTAACAAGTAGTTTCAAAAGACTATCAATAGTTTTTTCTTGCTTTTTTTTATGATGAATTTTATGTCGAGGAAGTCCATATTCACTAGAATACGATAAATAAGATTAATTTAATACAAAAGAAAATATGAAATTTGATTAGTATAGTAAAAGATTATTTAGAATTTAATGAATTTTATAAGTTAAAATTTTATAGATCAGAAATAGAGATGAATGAAAGAGTAAGACCTTTGACCTAGCTAACTAATTTCGATCGAACTCATATATACCCTTCAATAAAACTAGCAAAAATCTAAAAAAGCTCAATTTTAAGCACTAATTTTTTAATAGATTTTTTTCGCAGAAGTTGTACGAGATTGTTTTAATATATTTATAAGACTTTAGAAAGTTAGACATTTTAGAAATTCATAATACAGAATTTCTTATCGTGCGTATTATAATGACAAATATAGGAAAACTGGATGAAAATTCGAATAAAAATGGTCTTATATATTTTCGATTCAGAAATAAAAAAACAATCGATCATTTTAATTTTTATTAATTAAAAAATATTTCTTTAGTTCCAAAGTTAAAATTGACAATTTATTTCTTATAGGATTTCTTTTTTTTCTATAAAGAACAAATCATTCATTACGTAACTCTAAATCAATAAAAGCAAACAAATCATTGATTTTCCGATTTGTCCATTATTGAATATATCATTCAAAAATTACCTCATGTCATTGCAACATTGTTAAGAAAAAATCCATTATTTATGAATACTTTTTTTAAATATTGATGATTTCATTTAATACATATATTATATAACAAAAAAAAAAAAAAAAGATGAATATTTTTATTCTAACCTGTTATTTAAACAATGAAGTTTGCCATATATTATTGACGATCGATCTAATTTCTTTCTTAATATTTTATATATCGATCGAAAAAGAATTGGTGAAATACATGCAACAACAACAAATATTGCTGCCAAAATAACTTGACTACCTTCAGGACTAACTAAAAATTTTAAACAAAAATTAAAAAATATTTTTAAAATTAATTTAATTTCTTTTTTATACTTGATCGACAACGATTTCCACCAAAAAGAAAATGACATTCACAAAGAAATTGTCCATCATCTGTATTTACACATCTACCATGTTTACCACATATATCATTTAATGAACTACATCGATCAACAACTAAAAAAAAAGATATTTTTATTTTTAAAAATAATCTAAATTCATTAATAAATAAAACCTTTTTCACATATAAAATTTAATCTTCGATCACATACATCAACATTCATACATAATCGTCCTCGACGAGCACGATCAAGAATTCCACATGAACGATGACGAGGTTCAATTGGTAAACGATCTTCACATAAATCCTCTTCAGTATAATATGTATAATCTGATAAAGTTCGACCATTAATCCATGACCAAGTATCTAATTAATATTATTTAAAATTTTATTTATTTTCAAAATAAATATTTTAAAATCCTACCATTATAATAATGAAATCCAACATAAAAATCTTCTCTTAAATCAGTTATATTCTTGGCTATATAATCAAATTCATTATCATTATCAATAACAACAAGATCAGCTCGAAATCTAGCACATTCATTTCGTGCTTCAGACCATGAACGTCTTATAGGAAATTTCCAATAACAAGATGAAGCAAAATATTGCCAAGCAATTGGA
Organism: Macrotrachela quadricornifera; assembly: GCA_022393335.1. Taxonomy (NCBI): domain Eukaryota; kingdom Metazoa; phylum Rotifera; class Eurotatoria; order Philodinida; family Philodinidae; genus Macrotrachela; species Macrotrachela quadricornifera. The sequence goes on along the minus strand of JAJEKB010000031.1, from coordinate 70,337 downwards.
CATTGTGCTATAGAAAAAAAAAAACGAAACAACATACAAAAATTATTATTGTCCATTAATCAGAACAGTTTTCATTGCTAATTGATTAGTTGACACTTCGTAATTCCCTTATGAAATATTTCATAATTATACAAGACTATTCATTTAAACGATTTGTTTCGAATTCTAAGACATAACAAATATAATCGGATTGTATCTTTCTTTTTTTTTTTTTTTTTTGTAATGAAAAATGTAAAAGTACTTGAAGAATAATTTCCGTTCATCATACATTATGTTAATAGTCTCCATTAAAATTGTTTAGTACTCCTATCAAGGTACGAAAGCGTGTCTGATGATCTCTTTCGTATATAATTGTTCAGACAAGTGTCTAATATATATGTAATATTACATCGGTCCTCTTAATGTATACATATATGTATACTAGACATAAAATATTTTGACCATCATCTCAACGTTGAATGAACGATAATTGACTTTGAAAATGCATTGTCGCGGGACGGAGGACATACAGTGTTTGTCGCGTGCATAACTCAAGATCGACTATCTTTGTCTTTCTTTCTTTCATCCAATATATATATATATATATTGAGACAATACTTTTAGATTAATGATCAAGATGAAAGAGAAAATAAAATAAGAAAAATAAAACAAAAGAAAAACAAAACAAAACACATAATATGATCTATATTTTTAGTTAATTATTAACTTTAAAAATATATTCAATTGATACTTACATTTTTCTTGTAATTTTTCCGTAATTTTATCTTTGGATTTAGTTTTAAGTTTTTTAAATTTATGTTTTAAATTATCATAGAATGCATTCGATGAAATTGTTGTTATTAATATTAAAATAAGAAGAATTGATCGTATCAACATTTTTGACGTTGTTGTATAAAATTATTGTATCTTAAAAGGTCAATATTGGATATAATAATAAGGAAAAAAAAGGGCATCATGTTATCATATATTGATAAGAATGTGACGAAATCACATGATAGAAAAAAAATAAATGATCATAGAGAAAAAAAAATCAGGAAGATCTTCAATTGAAACTATAAAAAAAAAGATTCACCTACCTATCAACCAACTGTCCCGTCGAGTAATGATGAGCTCATAATCATAATCGTAATTTATGACGTGCTCGATATGTCCCTCGTCTTTCCTTCTCTATTTCTGTCTGTCTCGCATCTGGTTTCAGTTTTGTGATATCACCTATTTCTCTTTCACTCTCTCTCTCTCTCTTCATTCGTCGGTCCACACATATCCGATTAATTAGAAAAAGTTCACTCTATATATGTATATACATCCACTTGCATAAAACAATCCGACTCCTGTATATACATATATATATATATATGTATATATTTCATTTATTCAGGTGAGAAAAAGGTCTTTTAGCAAGTACCAACAATGAATGGTCTACTCATCATTTATACACTTAATTCGAGCTATTTCATCAAGGTAAAAAATAAATATATATATATAAATTCTACTCACTACTTTCAATAAAGATATCTAATAGAAGACATTATAACATGGCAATGATGATATATCTAACACGTTTTGATGGACAGCACAAACAGTGTCTGGTCTGTAGCGGTATCCTCGAGGCTAAATGCACCTTAATTGGCTGTGCCGTTGATTGTACCATAGAGAAAGGGAGAGAGAAGATATTCAATTGGAGAAAGAAATTTCGGACAGAATAGAAAGAGAAAGAACAAGTGTATGTTAATGATAATAAAGTTTGACAACAGCATGTTCATTCAAGTAACAATACTGATTGATCAGGGAAAAAAAACATTTGATAAATCATTATTACTTGTCTCTTATGCTTTTAAAATAAATGTCGAATCTTACTTATAATAAGAAAAGAGATAACTCTATATATATCTATGAGCAAAGAGACCGCTCTCATTAATCTTATTCATCATTTAGTAAGAAAGATTCCAGACTTGGTAATATATAAGCACTTGTTTGGTATTTGAGAGAAGATAAGAGAAAGAAAGACACAAAACTGATTGTGTTCATTGACCATGAATGACGTTCGACGCAGGGTCAAATATTCTAATCAAACATCGATCAATTGATCGATCGATCGATCTATCTAATTAAACTCTTGTTCATCTTACTTTATGACAATAATCATCTCTTGAAAAACAAGTGTCTCGACAAGACATGTGGTAATAAACAATTTGAAGATGATATCAATCAAGTTGATAAAAATCAGAACAAAAGGCACAAATCTATTTACTTAATATTTCTCCTGGGGTACTTACTTTTCTTATGTTTAAAAGACAGAAATCAAAGTTAGATAAAAGAGAAATGACTTTTCTTTTTTTATTTTCTTCAGTCCGAGTAACAGATGGATTCTTTCTTTCTATGTCTCAATTATATAAATATTGAATGATAAGAAAAAAGAAAGAAAAAGAGAAAAAGGTAAAATACTTCAATATAGTTGAACTTTATTTGATTGTAACGAAGCGCATCCAATAATCAAGCTGGTGCCTTAACTAAGTTGCACAATTAAATTTTTTAGAAGAAGAAGAACAATATACATGTACACACCTGCTCATTCACGAACTATATAAATACTTTTTCTTTCTGTTCTATCTTATTATCGTTGATCTGATTTTCTTTTTCTTCGTACGAGTGAAGTGATGATGAGGCCCCTCGACACACGCTAAAGATAGCAGTTCATTGACATTGATCGAAGTGCCAGCCCCTTTTCGACAATTGAGCTCTATTAAGATAGCAGCAAAATTGTACACATGATGAATTGAAGATAAGCCCAATTGGACACATAACATCATTTCACGGTCAGAATAAGTGTGACCAACAAATCGTTTTGTCTCTTTTCTTCCTTTTACTCTATAATCATATACTGATCGGCTCGGTGAATCGTTTCACAATGTGTATGTATGTATGTATATATATATATATGTTGTAGGTAATTAACAACAAGCTAAGAAACAATAAAAACAACAACATAGATATTTACATATTAGACTAAAGTAATGATTATCATCAAATATGATTGAACGTTGACAAATGAGATTGGTTATTGTTCTGCTAAATCTATTTTTTGTTATACGATCAATAATAAGATAATTGCTTAATTATTTATTAATATACATCATTCTATGTATATGTAAATGCAATTGTTGTACTTTCCAGCTGATTAAACTTACTAAACAATCTTAAAATTACATTACAAGAAATCAGAATTTGTCATATATTACTTCTTTTATCGATTCAATTAATTTTGAATTACATCATCTTTCTTTTTTGTATGTATATCATTTAAAAAATGTTCCTATTCATGGTCGGTTTGTTTTAAATCGGTTCATTTGCTGCCATTGAACAAAAAATTTTTCAAGTATCGGAAATGAGCAAACTTAAAAGGACATATCTTCGTACTTTTTTTTTTTTAGTTATTCATATAGTATGCATTGACTTTAAAATTCTGTTTTGAAAAGTATATATAATAAATTCATATGACTGATTTTGCTCTGTATTTGATTACCGTGAACAGGGCATTTTGTTTAGAAAAAAAAAATAAGAACAGTGGGTATAAAGCGAGAAGAAAACAAGAGCGCACACGCACACAAAAAAACGTACACAAACGTTATATGAACAAAAAAAAGGGGAGGAAAATGATCTGTTGTTTTTGTTTTCATCAATCTCTTTTACGGGCTATATATGGCTATTGTTTCTACATATTTTTTTTTGGTTTTTGCAAACTATGCAATTTTTGAGCAAGTTTAAATAAGAAAAACAAAACAATAAAGAAAAAAAAATTGATCGTAGAAGACTAGATAATGAATATTTCATCTAATGAAGTTGATCATTTTCAATCTAGAATTAATAAAAGAGAACAAAGCAAGATTTATAGATTTTTATATGATAAAATAAACTTACAAAGAAAACTATTGTATAACTTTATTATTGAAAAGCAGTTGCCGCTTCCATTGGTCGTTCATGGTATGAATTCAAATTTGTTGTTGAAGATAAACTTTAAATATAATAAAAAATAAATAAATAAATCTATAAATATCATTATTATCTTTTTTTTTATTTATACTTACTGTAAATCTGTATGACCATTGGTAGTATTATTAATATTTGAATTTTCTTGATGATCATCATCAGAAAGATCAGTTGGAGTTGTTGATTGTTTTGCTATTGTTGATTCATCCATCATACTTTCACTCATTATTTGTGATGATGTCATACTTGTTTGGATTAAATTATCTGTTGATCTTGTATTTCGTGCTTTATTTAGAAGACTTTGTATCAATGGTGATTTAAATCTATATATATATATATATATATAATAGAATAATTTTTTGTTATTATTATGATAAATTACTTTGATGTATCAGAAGTAGTTGTTGATAGAGTTGGAGATGCAACTGAAGTATTATTAAGTAAAAAATTATCGGTGGATGAAGAAGTAGGAAAACGATTATCCGAAATGGAATGAGGTATTGAAGATTTAATCATATTTGTTGGTGACGATATATTATTTGTTTGATCATGTCCATTTATTTGATCAATAGTAGTTTTATTCGTATTATTTTCCTGCTAGATGAAAATAGAATGTTTTTTAAAGTTTATAAATAAATATATTTTAATTTAAGTTATGTATTCGAAATTCATTTGTTTTTTTATTGTTTATTATGCAAATTATAGGATATATTTATCAATAATATTCAAATTAAACTACTCTAAATATTATTGGTATAGAATGTGTTGAAACTTATTAGAATATTTAGTTAATATTAGTTGTGATGAAATTTACTGAATAAGAAGAAAATTTGGTTGGAATCAAATAAGATTTGGATTAGAGTATGAACATTCGTACCTATACAATTAAGGTATGACTATTGTATTTTCTACTTTTTCTTCTTTTATCTATAAGTTTAGTCATGTATTGAAATATAAATGTATAGTAAACTAGAAAAATTACTTTTGAATTTGGTGAAACTTGTCTTGTACGTCTCATTATTAAATCTAAACGTTTTTTTCTTTCATTTCTTTCTTCTTCTTCTTTTTTTATTCGTTCTTGACGTTCACGATTAAGACGTTCAGCTTCTTCTGCTTGTTTTTTTTCTAATTCTTCACGTTGTTGTTGTAAACGTTGTTCTTCTTGTCGTTTTAATTCATTTTCACGTTCACGTTCTTCAATAGCACGTTGTAAACGTTCTTGTTCCATACGACGTTGTTCTTCAACAAGACGTATTTGTTCTTGTTCACGTTCATATTCTTCTAATTCTAATTGACGTTTACGTTCTTCTTCTTGTTGACGTTCAAGTTCTAAACGTTGTTGTGCTTCACGAATTTTTTGATTTAATTTACGTTGATATTCTTGTTTATCAATTGCTTGTTGTTCTCGTTTTGTTGGATTAATTATTTCAGTAATTTCATCAATATTAATTGGTTCAATAGAAGGAGTTGATTCTTCATTCACCGGTAAATTTTCTTCTTCATTATTCGTTGTTATTAATTGATTTTCTATTATTGGTTTTGATTTTGATGGTGGTATTCCACCAATACGATGTTTATGTGTTGCTGTTGCTGTTGTTGTTGTAGATGAAAGTGAAGAAGATGAATGTGATGTAGTCATCACAGAACGTTGTGTAGATGATTTAGAACGAGTAGAAGAAGTGACATTTGATGGTTTTTTTGAAGAAGTTGAAGCTTTTGAATGATTTGGAGGATGATGTAATGATTGTTTGATTGTTGAAGCATGATCAGATCTAGAGGATTCATCAGCTGGTGATGTTTGAGATTCATTATTTGAAGTTGAAACAGTCGTAGGACGGGAAGGAATAGGCTACAAATGAAATGTATATATTTGTAAAGGATTTTATAGTTTGTATTCAATTGCTCAAGATTATTTAATATTTAATAAAAAGCTAGTTTTAGTATAGTAAATAGTTTGAAAATTTCAATATTTAACGATATGAGTATAAGGTTAAATGTTGATGTCAGCTTTCCTATAGAATTCGATGGTTTCAAAAAACACTCAGAATTGAAACTATAATTATAGTTAATAAAAATGAGAAGAAAATTTTTTGAAATCATCGATCTTCACTTTCCTGACAATAGCATTCATATTCACTAATTATTAATTTACTCAACAAATATGATAATTATCGATCGTTTACAAATTAAATACTGAATATTTAATTTTTGTTTTTGAAATTTATTTACTTTTCGAATATTTGAAGTGGTAGAGGCTGGTGGAGTTGGTATACGAATTTGATGACTCGATCTCGATAATGGTAAGCCATTTACTGATGATGTTGTCGTACTACCAGCATGTATTGATTGAGTCATCGGAGTATTTCTTGGTTTAGCAAGTCGTCGAATAGTTTCATTTATATGTTGTCGATTTGTATTTAATGTTCGACGTTGGGTTTCACTATTTGTTGATACTGCATTATTAGTTACTTCATCTCGAGCTAGAAAATTAATAAAAAAAAATAGTTCATTAGATTATATGATTTTTTGTTTTTGAATATTAAAACCAAAGCAATAAATATATACATATACAGAGGAAGAAACAAGCATGCGTACACACTTATATATATATGTTAGATTAAAGCTAAAAAATAAAATTCGGGTAAGGAGAGGATACCTCTACAAGCTCGAGGACATCGTTCAACACTATGACTTAGATATGATCGACATTTTGCTGCATATGTCGAACGCATAAAATTTGCACTGTTATGATTATTATTATGATCACCAGTATTTAACCAATATATATATGATGTTGACATCGGTCGTATTGAATTACGTACCGATAAATGAGGTGTACCTGACACTGAATTCTCGTTAATTGAATCATGATTTTGTTGTTCGTCAATCGAATTAAGTTGGTGAGAACTGATGAGAACTACAAGTGGAGAGAAAGAGGTTTTTCTATAGAGAAACATATCCCATACAAGAAAAAAAAGACGACGAATATATGTCTTCTGTAAAATAAAATAATAAGATAAATTAAACTTACTAGTCGAATTATCGTCAGAAGAATCATGAATTATTCGTCGATTTGACATGTCTAATTATATAAAATATTTTAAAATAATATCTTTGTTTTCTTTTTTTTTATATAAAAAAAAATGAAACTACCTTGATGATTTGGGCGTAAGCGTGATGCTGAAACAGCTCGTCGAGTTGATAATATATCTGTAGAGGCACTCATAGCAGAATCAGGTTTATATGGTGTATTTTGCCTAGTCAAAAAAACAAAAATGTTTTCAAGTCATGTTTGTTGACAAAATGACGTTTATTTTACCTTAGATTACAGTTGATTCTTTGTTGATAATGTTGTTCGCGTTCTTTTTCACGACGTAATAATTCATCTATTTTAGCCTTTAAAGAAAATTAAAAAAATAAAAAAAAAAATTTTAATTAGCTAATATTTATATATACTTTAGCTTCTTCTTCACGTTTTTTACGTCTTTCTTCAACTTGTGATCGATGATCACTATCACGATTACGTAATTGTAACCATTTTTTTACTCGTTCTAATTGTTGTTGTTGCCTAGTAATAAACAAATTACATTGTTAAGTTCAAATCTTTGTATCATTTGCATATATAACAATCTCTAATAATGTTATTCTTTCGATTTAATGTACATCAATCATTAGAATAAAAAAAAACCGAAAGAAACAATGATTTTTTTTTCCAACTAACTCAGCATAGAACCAAGAAAAATATTTCCTTTCATATTATTATCACTTTCTTTCTATGATGATAGACTACACATACAAGCTATATACAAGCAAGAAATGCTTTGGTGTTGTTGTCGTTGTCTAAGACTAAGAATAGAATGTCAAGCTCTTGCTGACGTTGATAAGAACTAAACTATAGAACTGATGATTAAGCCTTTAGCTGTATAGAACATATTGTAAAGAACAGAAATCAATCCTTTGATGAGCAAAATAACAAATCTATCAAATGTATATTTGTTATTGTCGATGCATGAAATATATGATTAATTATTGTTTTAAATCATTAAAAAAAAAGAACTTTATATTATCTAACAATGAACATCAGTGATGTTCTGATTAATAAATATTTACCACTTTTGTTCTTTTTTACGCAGCTGTTCTTGAAATCTTTGTAAACGTAATACTTCAGCTTCTTCTTTTTTTTGTTTAACTAATTTAATATGTTCATCAAGAGCAAGTGATCGAAGACCTAAAAAATAATTCTATTAGAATTAATTGTTTTTTCTTTTTCTCTTATTAACTTGCCATTTGTTGTAGATTTCATTGTTGACATTTTACTACTCATTTTTGAATTTATTGTATTTGTTGTTGATGGAGGCCGTTCAGTTTTATTATTTTTATTATTATCTCGTTCACCATTAATCAATGAATCTTGAGACATACTGTCTATAGATAAAAGAAAAAAGAAAAAAACAAAAAAGAAATTTCAAAATTTAATTATTTGTTTATTGTATCAGTTTATTTCCGATACTAATCACGCGTATATATGTATATATATATATA
>JAJEKB010000031.1:17453-61798 GCA_022393335.1 Macrotrachela quadricornifera | reverse complement strand
AGAGAGAGAGAGAAAGGAAAAGCTAGTTAATCTCGAAAAAGAATAAAGTCAAACACTTTCACGTTCAACAATAAAAAAAAAGCAATCCCTAGATGGTGGTAGTTATGCAATAATACAGTCAGTGGAATACCACATTTTAAAAAGATACATTTAATTGAAGGTCTTATTTCTTTACTGATTGTATGAAACTACATATCAAAAAAAAAGAAAAAATCTTCTGAACGTGTTTTACTTACGATTTAATTCACCTTGTTCATTAGCATTTTGTTGTAATTTGACAATGTTCGTGTCGATTAAATCTACTGAATCTGTTGTTGATTCATTGTCTGAGATTGGATAGGTATCTAAATATATGTATATGGTATAAAATTAGTAAGATGTGTGAAGGTGAATATCATTTTTCTTCTCATTTTACCTCCTTCAATTGTCCTTGTTACTCCCTGAACATCATCATCAAACGAAACTTCTACACACACATACAAAAAAAAAAAACGAAATTGATCAAATTATTATTATTAAAATTCGATTTCATTACCGTGGTGATCATTAGTTTGAGTGTTTATTGAGTTTTCTTTTACAAAAAAAGAGAAAATAAATAAATGAAATATGAAATTTATTTTAATCATTTACCTTGATTTTCCATTTTCAGATCACTAGACAAAAGAAAAACATAATCATAGAACTCATACTCATCGATAAAGTAAAAGATATCATTACTCTTACTTTTTTTTTTCTTCGTCTTTATGCTTCGCTCACTTACTCGCCGTCGTCTGTTCAACACAGAGAGAGAGAAGGAGCGTATGTGTCTCTTTTACCTATATATAATCTAGAAAAAAGAAGAAGAAGAAGAAGGAGAAGAGGAACGAATGAATAGGAAACGAACAACGACTCACACACAATGTGCTTCCTCTTTTCATCGTCTTTTGTGTATGTGTGTGTGTGTGTTGCTGTATGGAGAAAAGAGAAATGTTTCCATCCCAATGGTCTTCACACTCTCTTTCAGAAGTATGTGGCATCACGCGGAGAGAAAGAAAAGAAGAACAGCAAAAACAGAGGAAAAAAGTGGCAACAACAGCAATGAAGCCAAACATACAAATGCTTCATCTTAACAAACATTCAGTCAAATAACATTTATGTTATTGTTGAAAGCGACAAAAAATCAATTAGAATGAACTATTTTTTTTTAATGCACGTGTTTTTATACATTGACTTGTGATTATAATGTCTGCCTTTTGTCTGACAAAGAGAAAAAAAAGAGAAATTATAATGTATCTGTAAGCGATGATTATCAATATAAATTAAAGATCATTAATGATAGATTTAATTCTCTAGTGAAAGAAACAAAGAAAAAAGAACGCATTGATCAAATATATATATATGTATATATACATTTCTTTTTAAGTTCGATCTATGTGAAAGTCACACTAATCCTTCACTTTTAATATTTTGACTTGTAACATGAAAGAAAATGTCGATTAATTTTCTATGTCACAAGGTCAATCATCGATCTATAATCTAAAAAATAAAACAAAAAAAAACATTGTATTTATTTTTGCTTGTTTTTTAATGTGTTAGAAATTTCTTTTTTTTTATTCTTTTAATTGAAAGACTCGACATGTTCCTTCCATATAAGCACAAAGAAGATATCGTTTATCTTTTGTTATAATCATATCCATTATTTCACAACCATCACCACCACCACTTTTCCATTCTTTTAATGGTTCACCATTTCTTATATCTAATAAACGAATATGACCATCAAGACATGCTGCATACAAAAGATAACCATCATTTAAAATACATTTAACAATACCACTTTGTAAATTAAGTGTTGTTCGTAATTGTTTTGTATTTATATCCCATATATAAATATAACCTGCCAATGTACCACATATAAGTAAATGACCAGTACCAAATGCTACACTTTCAATTGTTGTTGCTGTTGATTCATCATTTTCATCATCATAATCATCATCATTATTTTCTTCTTCTTCTTGTATAGAAGATTTCGCTGTTGTTGATGATGTTGATGGTTGAAAACAAGCAAATGATGAAAGTAATTTACCATTATTTAAATTAAGTACTCGACAATTTCCATCAGCTGAACCACAAGCTATTAATGTTTGTTCATCATTTAAACACATTGAAATACATTTATTATTCATATTCATGGCATTATCACCTTCACTATTATTATCATATTGCCAAACAATTGAACATTGTTTAAGATCCCATAATTTAATTTGACCATTACCATAACCACATACACATTGTTTACCTAGAAAAAACAAAATTTACATTTTTTAAACATGTACAAATGATAAAATCTTTGATCAACACTATGATTATTTTGTGTCTACTCTTTATTTTCATGTCATTTACATCTTCGAAAATACTATTAAGAGGAATAATAGTGACGAATAAAAGGAACAGCTGCATACTTGAAAAGTAAGTTAATGTATATTTTGATCCGTTTATAAAGGAAAAATATTAATTAAAAATAAAAAATAAAAATTTTCTTACCATTTGCAAGTACTTCTAATGTTAAAATTTCACTATCACTTCCTCCATGCATAATTTTATATTCTCCTGATGGAATTTTAAATAACCATAATTGTGAATCATTTGTACCAACAAATAAAACATGTGCTGATGGATGAAAACGCATAAATTCAATATCATTACCAGTATGAAATGACCAAATTTCATTTGTTGGAATACCATTTTGATTATCCAACGACCAACAACGTATTTGACCATGCATATCACATGCACATAAATATTTTCCATCAAAACTCCAACAAACTTGATGAACACTATCATCAAATTTTGGATATTCATGTATTAATGCACCGGTATCTAATTGCCAAAGAAGACAACGATCATCTTCACCACCTGAACAAACTCGATTTTGTGTTTGTGGATCAATTGATATTGTAAAAATTGAATTTCCAGATTTATGATTAGATATTTTTAATAATGCATCATCATCTTCTTCTTCTGCTTCCATATTTTCATTTAAATCAAGTTCATCGATTTGATTTTCAACAACATTTTCTGTTGATGGATCAACATCAATAATTTCAAATGCATCATTTGTATCAATATGAATATTATCATCATCATCCGAATCATGATGTGCATGACGTTCAGGAGAATTTTTATGTAACATATTCGTTTTCTAGAAGAAAATAAAAATTTTACTTAATCAATAATACTGACGATGATGATGATGCATATGAATAATACATGATTGGTTTATTCTTTTTGACTAATAGAAAAAGATTTATTATAGTTCGTTTATAATGGCTTATAGATAAAATAGATTCGAAAATTTCTAGAAGATTTTATTGAAAATATTTATTTGATTATTGTTTTTATTATGTTTAAGTTTTAAATAGAATCATTGGTTTATAAACTAATAGAATTGAAACGTATTGGTGATATATATGGTCCAACATATTTTCGATGTTTATTTCGTAAAATATTATAAATTTATTAGAAACTTTATATTATTCACTACTAAACTTTAGTTCAATGCATAGACAAATATTTCATAGTGAAAATTCGAAATTTTCTGCTTCATATTTATTTTTAACATAAATACATTTCAAGTAAATCAGACAATTTCTTTCGTAAATCTTTCGAGTATGTGTATACATGTATAAAATAAGTAATTTATTTATAAAGATACACTAAGTTATCACGTTGTCGTTTCTTTGAATGTATAATGTGATTTACAGAATTATATATCCTGTCTACAGTTAATAAATTCAACTATTTTTGACTTTCGGATTGTCATAACTCAATAACTTAAGTGTGACAAACAGCAGAAACTTACATCATCTCAGAACAAGAAATCTTACGTTTAGAAATATTTTCTTGCTTTTACAACCTATAGTTCAATCTTCCAATGATAGTACAATATTCGAAATATAGTAAAAAGCAATAAAACTCTGTTTTTTCATTCTTATTCAAAATAAATGAAAATCTATATACATATATTTATTCTTTTAGGTAAAAAATATATTTTATTTTAAATGTTGTCTCTTCTTACAATCATTGTATATATTATTCATACAATTGCTATATCGGGTTCACCACCAATAGTCTTATGGCATGGAATGGGTGATAGTTGCTGTAATCCATTAAGTCTTGGTTCAATAATTAAATTATTAAAACGTCAATTACCTGGTCCATATGTAGTTTCACTTCGTATTGGTTCAAATATTATTGAAGATACATCAAATGGATTTTTTATGAATGCTAATCATCAAATTGATTATGCTTGTAAATTATTAAATGCTGATAAAAATCTTTCACAAGGTTATCATGCTATTGGGTAAATAAAAAAAAATTAATTTAAAAAAAAAAACTTTTTTGTTTTTAAAGTTTCTCTCAAGGTGGACAATTTCTTCGTGCTATTGCACAACGTTGTCCAAATCCACCTATGCTTAATTTAATATCAATTGGTGGTCAACATCAAGGTGTTTTTGGTTTTCCTCGATGTCCTGGTGATAATGAAACAATATGTAATTATATACGTGATTTATTACGTTTTGGTGCTTATGAATCATTTGTTCAAAATCATCTTGTTCAAGCTGAATATTGGCATGATCGTATGTATAAACTTTCAAATTATTATTTATATTTTAATTCTGTTTTTTTATTTTTAAAGCTCATAAAGAAGAAATATATCGTAAAGCAAGTATTTTTTTAGCTGATATTAATCAAGAACGAACATTTAATGAACAATATAAAATAAATTTATTAAAAATTCGTAATTTAATTCTTGTAAAATTTTTACGTGATACAATGGTAACACCACATGAAAGTGAACATTTTGGATTTTATGAAGAAAATGATACATCAAAAATCATTCCATTAAATGAAAGTTCATTATATAAAAATGATTTATTAGGTTTAAAAATTTTAAATGAACAATCACGTATTAAATTTCTTGAATCTGATACAGATCATTTACAATTTACTGATCAATGGTTTATTGATAATATAATTCCATATCTCAAAGATTAAAAAGATCTCTGTATTTGTTTGTTTAAATTTTTTTTTTTTTGTATAAAGAAAAAAGTTTCAAGTCTTAAATAACATATAACCAGAAAATGTTGAATATGAATAACCAAAAATTTCTGAATTAAAATTTTCATTTGAACGATAAGAAGCTACAGCAGATATTTCATCACCTATTTGACAATATAAAAGACAATCTAATGAACTACTAGACCATCCCCAAGCAATTGTTTCATTATGTATTGCTACTATTGATTCTATCCAACTTATACACATACGTTTACCATTTTTAGCGATATAAACTGATGCCTAAAAATTGTAATGAATATTTATTAGTAAAAATAAAAGAAAAGAATAATTTGTATTTTAAACCTTAGCTTTCGAAACTGAAATCGTAAGAAAAAATTGATAAAGACCATTCATCGGTACAGTAAATATTCCTGTTTGTTCTGAAAAATAATTTAAAACATCAAGAGCATTAAATGAATCAGATACGATCCATGGTTGAAGTCTGCTATCGACATTTTTTGTAATAAATGAATTTTGTAATTCAGCATAAAATGCAGCTGGTTGTTCAGTAAAACTACTACGACCTAATGATAAAATTTAAAAGGAAAATCTTTTTCTTTTTTAAATTCTAATAAATATTCTCATACCAGGAGGACCAGGTAAACCCCGTGAACCTATTGAACCAGGTAAACCTAAAAAAAATTAATAATAAATTTCTAGAATAAGATATTCTATTCTTATTATTACCTACAACGCCTCGCAAACCAGGTGGACCAGGTAGACCTTCAACAACTATCGATACATTTTCTGATTTATTTAAATAAAACTATTACTTTTAATCTATTAATTTGTATGTCATCTTACATTTACACTTTAATTCAACAAAACATCCATAGGAATTCTTTCTTTGTTTTATTTCACATAATATATCAGAACATATAATTATTAAAATACTAAATAATACATACCATGCCATAATATTAATTATAATTTGTGTGCAATCTTTTTTTTTTGTTTGTTAAAAGGAAAAGTTCGGAAATTACCGAATTACAAAATTAATTATGATATTATTTATGGTAAAATCTTCTTTTCTTTTTCCTTTTTTATTATTCTGCTTCAGTTTTTCCACCCCTTGATACACAGACAAAAAGAAAGAAAAATGTAAAAGAAGAAAGCAGTTATTTTGATGTTACTTTTAATAACATAGTGCATTTAAAAAAAAACATAAAAAGAGAAGAAAAAAAATGGTGCATTTATTGGTCTTCATCATCGCCTGATTGATTATTTCTACTATGTCGTCCATTACCTAAATGTAAATAAATAGAAATAGAAATAAAATTTTTAAAAAGTTAAATTAACCTGAGCCATCATCATCATCATCATTTGTTTGAGGAAAAAGACTGTTAACGTATCTTTCAGTAGGATCTGATCTATTTTTTGGTGCTTTATGTGGCCGATGTTTCACTACTTGAACTTTAGCATATTCAAGTGCCTTTATAATAGATACAATATATATATATATATATATTTATTTATATTTATTAATAAAATATACTCGATCTCTTTTTGATGCTTTTTCTGGATCGTTTGTTTCACCACCACTTAAATGCCAAGGTTTTCTTAATTGTGTATCTCGTGGTGTTTTATGTTGTCCACCGGATATATCTCCGGCTTGTCTTTCTATTTGTGATGCATATTCTTGACGTTTTCTTGCACGTTCTTTCTATATAAATAGAATATGAGATATATTTCTAAATAAATTTTATAAATATATATACTCGATCAAGAGTATTTTCATTAATAGAAGCATATGGATTATGCTGTGATTCCATTTTTTGTAAATCTTTGTAATCTTTAAGGGTATATTTTTTATAAGGAAAATAATAACCTTGAGTATCACGTAATGTACGACGTCGTTGATTTTCTAAATAACTATCTAAAAAAATACATATATATATGAAAAATATAATTTTAAAAAATATTGAACCTGATTTCATCCATTGTTGTGAATAGAGAACATCATGAATAGTTGGTTTAAATTTTTTTTTTAAATAATCATTTCTTTCTTGACGCCAAAGTTCTAACATATCACCTCCATCATAATAAGGAGGTTCATAATAATTATGTGGCCATTTTTTATGTGTATTTTCTTCATTTTCATTATCATCGTCTTTATTAATATTTTTATGATTTTTACTTTTTTTTGATTGTTGACTTTTCATATCATCTTCTTGTTCAGTTTCATTTCCAGTTAAACCTCCATGATCTTCATGATCAGTTGTAGCTTCTTTTTTATCTTTCGATATTTTTGATTTAGATTTAACTTTACGTTTTTCATAATCAAAAAATCCATCATAAGGATCATGATATGATGCAATATAAGGTGGAACATCATAAGCATCTTCATATAAATGACGATGACGAGGATCATGTCGTCCTGGATATGGTCCATACATTAGATAATCATCATAATATGGATGTCGTCCTCTAAGTGGATGTCCTGGTGGAAATGAATAATCATACATAGGATCATAATAGGGTGGTCCTTGTCCACGTCGAATAGGTGGTAATTGTGGATATCTTTTATTATGAGGATCAGAAAATGCTGCACGTTTTTTAGATTTATTTCGATTATGATGATTATCTTCATCAGCTGAAGTATTATTATCTTCAGTTTGTTCATCATCACGTCGACTTTTACGTTGTTTAGGAACAGAATGTGATTGTTTTTTATTTCGTTTGGATTTTTCTTTATTATATCGTTCATCATCATGTGAAGGTTGTTGTATTGATTGTGGTTGAGAATTATGTGATTTTGGTGGAGTTGATTTCTTTTTTGATGAAGGAAAATTTCCATCTTTTTGTTTTTTTTCATGAACTTCTCCTTTTTGTTTAATAGCTGCAGCACGCATTTGACTTGATTTTGTTGTTTTCATTTCAGCTGGAGGATTATTAGTTTTTGTTGTAGTTTCAGTTGCATAACCATTACCACCATTAGATGGTGAACGATGACGAATTGGTTGAGATTGTTTAGGTGGATGATTGGATATTTGATTTTCAGATCGAACAGGATTTGATTGTGACGTTGGTTGAGATTGATGACGTTGTTGTTGTTGTTTTGATGGTGGATGACTTGGATTATTATGTTCAGATTGAATAGGATTCGATTGAGACGATACTTGTAATTGATGATGTTGATTATTAGTAGATGTTGGAGGATAATGTTGAGTTGTACCACCATATGATGTCTAATCAATATAAAGTTTTTTAGAAAGAAAAAATTTTAAACAAAAACTATATTCACGCTTATATTAACAAAGATTAATGTTTCAAATATAATTTATTTCTTATACATACTCAAAAACTGTTATATGAAAATTTTATTTACCTAATGATAGACTCATCCTGCACTATAATGTTCTCCGATTACTAAAAGTATTCATCCTATACACTTGTTTTGACTCCAAAGATTTACATATTAATTAGACTCTTATTAGAGAATTTAAATTATTCCTTACCATTTTTTTATCGAAGTATATATTTAAATTTGAGAATATAATTAAATTTTGGATACGGAAGAATATAGTTATTAATACACAGTTGATACTTAATGTTTTAGAAGGAGAAAAATTTCCATGTATATAAACAGGTAATATATTCCTTAGCAACAAAAATATTGTGTTATTAACAATTACATATAAGGTGTTTTTTGTTAAAATTTAATTCACTAGATAAACGCTTCATAATATGAGAAAATGAGTTTTTCTTTCTGTAAAAACACTTATACGTCTCAAATTTTTAAGTAAAATTTATGTCTATTTAGTACCTAAAATACAAGTTTTTATGATTGTTCTTTCTATTTTTAACATCTTCCGTTGTTATAGACAATCTCCTGTTTTTTTATTCAAATGAATATTTTCCAATGAAAAATAATAAAGAAAATTAAAAAAGAAATTTCATAAAGAAAATACCTGATATTGATTAGTAGATTCTACATGCTGATTATCCATAGGTGTTTTATATAATTGTTGCGTAGTATTAGCAGTAGTATAATTTCCATCAATATTATTAGATATTGTTGATCTATCATTATATTTTTGTGTTTGAGAATTTGTATAATTATTTAATGGATCTTGATCATATATTGATTGTTGAGCATATCTATCTGTCGAAGAATATTGTGGTTGTTGGGTTGAATAACCACCATTGGAATAAGTAGATTGAAGATAATCATTTGAATAAGATGATTGTTGTTGATTATCAGTAAGATGAGTATTAAAATTACTTGGTTGATATTGATATGAATTTGCTGTTATTGATCCAATACCTGTATCATATGTACCTAGAAAAATAATGTACATATATATTTTCAATTAAAATAAATTTTATTGTTATTTTACCATAATTAGCTGAATGAAGAAGATCTCCTTGAGAACCAAGACCAATATATGAGCTAGATGGTAATGTTGTAAAAGATGTTGCAGCCATTAGAATGCAAACAAAATGTTGAATAACAAAAGCAAAGTGTATGGTGATGCCATTTCGTTAGAAAAGCAGAAGTGGTAGCGAGTGAAACAAAAGAAGGTGTTTTAAATAAACACAACGACGAAGAAAAAAATAATAATTGACGATGGTGACAATAGAAATTTCTTGCACCCGTTTGCTTCATACATCAAATATTATTGACCATGAGTGAACAACGATAGGCATGGCAATGTTAAAGAGGAGGAGAATAAAAAAAAAACAGAAAAAAATAGTTTAAAAAAAAAAAGAGAATGTTAGTGTCTTTTAACGAAAGAATACGTCTAATGCTAGTTATAATGTAAGAAAAAAGTAAATAGTATATATTTAAACTTCATTCGATACGTTTTTTTGACATCGTCATTTATTTAAAATATTTTTTAAAAAGAAAAAAAAATGATTATTATTAATCATTTGATATAAAATTAAGTTCTTTAATAAGTATATAATTTTTTAAATGATTATTTAAATATAATTTTTCTAATTTATAATGAATCCCAATAGCAAGTTCATTTCGAATATAACGACGACAATAAAATTTTAATTTTTCTGGTTTCTCTTGACATTTAGTCATAAAATTTCGCATAATATATTGACGCGAATAAATTAATGACATATAAAAACAATTCTTTATTGACTGAAGTACTGTTAAACCTTGATCAACATAAATAATATATAAAAGTAGATAAAAACGATTAGGCTTTCCATCAAATGTTACACGTTCAATATAATATGTTAAAAGTGATATAAAATTTTCTATTTTAATACGTTGACATAAATAAATAATATGTAAAAAATAATGACTATAAACAAATGTATTTTGTATAATTATTTGTAAATTATTTAAAATTTCTTTTGTTAAATTAATATTCATAAATATATTCCAAGAAAATTTTTCTAAATCATAACGTTGTTTTATTAATGAATAAAAAATAAAATCAAATAATGAAAAAATATGTATATTTTCATTATGATGTCCAATAATACCATTACATAATAATAAATCATTTGTATATTGTTTAATTAATAAATCAACTATATATAAACGATTTGTATATTCTATACATTGTGATGGTGAAGTATATGATAAACATGAAAGAGCATAACGAACTTAAAATAAATATTTTCATTTAAAAAAAACAAACGAGAAATTTCCTATTTCTTTTTTGTATACTTACCTATATTATAACCAATAGAATTCTCTATAGATATATCAGCATTATGTTCAATTAGTAATTTAACAGCTTGATAATCACTTCTATAACACGCATAATGTAATGGTGTTAACTATTTGTAAAATATAAATAAAATTAAAATACAAAAAAAACAAACTATGAATGATATTTTTTTTACTCCATTTTGATCTTTATGATTAACATTTGCATTACGTTCAATTAAATAAGATATTAACTCAAATGTATAATTTGATGAGGGATATTCAAGTGCATAGATTAATGGTGTTTTACCATTACGATCTGATATATTAACATATGCACCACATTCAATTAATATTTCAGTTAATGTTCGATCTCCACAAGAACATGCACGATGAAGATCAGAACAAAGAATATCACCAGAACGTGTATTTGGATCAGCACCAAGCTATAAATATAAAAATTATATAGATAAAATTGATGTATTAAATGATACATAAATGATCGTTTATAGTCCTATGTAATCATTGTAATTTTTAAAAACAATTCTTTTTATTATGCTATTTTTAATTTGTTAGGTTCAGTTATTATTTGTAATAGCATTCCAAATATGTCTCAAAATACGGTTTTTTTTTCAAGGTTAATGTGATTGTTAAATTCGAAAGATTTTTATTACAAGAAATATCAGTAATTGCAATAAAGAAGATATTTGATCGAATTATAAGCAAATAGTGTGATATTTCTATGTATTTTGAATACTATCAGACAGATAACTGAATTCTACGAATTAAAAATAGCAGATTTTGTAAAGAATTCAACTTTTTATCATTTACATAAGACAACAGAAAATTGATCAAAAAAGTGTTGTCAAATTATTTAAACATTATTTTTTAATTAATTTCAAAATTTACTTGTAATAAAGTAAATAATGTATCAAGATGTTCATGAAAATAAGATGTCCAAACAGCTGTATTACCATAATTATCACTTTCATTAATATCAACACCAAGTCGAATTAAATCTTCACATTCCGTCGTTTGACCATTACGAGCAGCATCAATTAATGTTCGACAATTAAATGTCCATGGAAGTAATTCATTAAATGATTGTACAATATCATTTTCTTTTGTATGAATTGAAGATAAAGTTTCAATATTATTATCAATTACTAAATTATCCATTTGTTATTAAGGAAAATCATTCATAAATAAACAAAATAAAATCATCGAATAGGTAATTTCGAATATGATAAGGAAAATAAGATCAAGTTATTTACTAATATGAAGATAGTAGTGAATTGTATTTGGAGAAAGTAGAAGTATACGATAAGATGCATCATTCGCGTATTTTTTTTTATTTAATTGTAACTATGGAATAATATTTTATTTTTTAATTAAAAAAAATGATGAAATAATATAAATAATTAAAACTCGAAATTATCTATCCAATTCAATAGACAATTGTCAAGATATAAAAAAATTTTCTCTTCATGTGTCTCACTCAGTTACAATTACAATTCATTCACAATTTGATTTATTGTCTTTTTTGTCATTTACGAGACGATCCACGACTGAATCGAGCATTTTTGGCATACGGTGTTACACAAAAATTATTGATCCGCCTTTTTATTATTGAAAATGAAAGACCATATTGAAAACTCTCTAAATCCAAAATGTTAGCCTTTGTTGACTGACTCTTGAATAGATAAGAAAGAAACTCTGAAATTTCTCAACAAAACTCAAAAATGCTTTTTTTGATTTTTATAGTTCTCAGTAAATGATTATTTTTTTTAAAGAGCCTATTGATGTCAATCGAATAATATCTCAAAAGATAGAGCAAGTTTTGCTCTACGAAATTGTATATTTGGGTCTTCTTCAAGAAGAAGGTCAAAAGAATACGTATAAATATTGCATCGCCTTTATGGTTTCTAAAACAAATACATACGGTTCAAAAAATTAGCGCATAGTACTTTAGTTTAACCGAAAAAACAAACGAATATTACTCTTCCATGTTATAGTCAATGTTCAGCATTATATGATATCGGCTATTATTGAAGTGTATCATAGAAAAAGCTGTTAGATCAATTATAAACAATCGAACTGCTTGCTTGCACTATGAATGAGAAAATGTAATTGTGTATGTCATGATCTCTAATAAGAACAGATATTGTTAAGTTTTCACGACCTATGAGTAATGTTTATTACAATTTCTGATTGCTCCTACCAAATACGTATCAGCATCTGTTATGGTTCTCGACGAACCGCGGGTCAGATACCCATACTCATACCCGAGTACCGGTACGGGTATGAAAGGTAACGATTTTGCGGCGACAAAACATTATTTTTAACAGTGTATTCCTTTAAAAAAACTGTAAATATATATTTCTAATGCTTCCATTTGTCAACGGCTTACTTGAACACATAGTCGCTTGGTTCTCAGGTCAAAAGATATGAATAATGTCAACAGAAAAACACCAAAAATGGAGGAAGCTTGGAAGCTATGATTCAATTCGAAAATTCTCTGATTTTTCGCGGTGATTTCGTGCCAACTTCCTGTTCTTTCTCACAGAAAACGACCATAAAACATCGGAAAAACCCTGGAGACTTTTCGCACGGAATACGATTTCCATGGTCCATTAATTTTTGATGTTTTCTATCGAATACAATGATATTTCTTCCATCTTTCGAGCTGGTTCTAGTGAAATCCGACTGTTTTCAAAGCTCGGAATTATTCACCTCTGTCATTCTACTAAGTATCAATAATTCATGAGAATAATGTAGTTTATGGGTCGGGTACCTTACGGATACAAAAAGTTACACCCGTGCAGTACTCTAGTCTGTGTTATGGTCTGGAGCATAGAGAGAGAGAAAACCTCTGTGCAAAAAACTGAGAGGTGCAAATTTCAAATTCGTATACTACAACACTCTTTTTATACAGTGATTCATAACAATACTGTGATGTCAATCATGATTAGTATGAATAGGAGATGTTTCTTACGGTCTGTGATGGCCTTCTAGTAATGTGTCACGATCAATAAAGAAACCGTGCACAGATTTCCACTCTATATGGTTTAGCTTGCCTTTCACATCCTGTTTCAGCAAAGACGAATAAGAATAATAGTGTCTTTTATGAAGCACCATGATGCACGGTCGAAATATTTCGTATGAACGGTATCATATAATGTTAAACATTGACTATAACAGATATATAGAAAGTCTAAAGAAAATTATCTTTACAAATAATATCCTATTGAATAGGCCATCTAACTAATCTAACGTGACAAATTGATTCCAGATCTTTCATATCACTATTTGTTACTTTTAGAAAAAAACCGTAATTATGTTGTTATTTCATACAAAAATTTCGAAAATCGTTATAGAAGAGCAGTGTTCGTTTATCTTTTCGGCTAAACTAAAGTACTATGCGCTAACTTTTTGGATCCTTTTTTAAGTTCCATCCTGTGCAGCTTTTTTCCACTCTATCGAATACATAAGAAGTAAAACTCGGTCCGCATCATTATTTATGTATTTTTTCTAGAAAACTCCTAAAAAGCGACGCAAAATTTTCATGTATTTTTTGACCTGAGGATGAGGTTTCAGAACTCAAAACCGTACTAAAATAGGATTTGAAGAAGACTCAAATATTCAGTTTTGTAGAGCGAAACTTGTTCTATCTTTTCAGATATTATTCGATTGAAAACAATAGATTCTTTAAAATAACCTAATCACTTACTGAGAACTAAAAAAATCAAAAGTATTTTTGAGTTTTATCGAGAAATTTCCTAGTTTCTTTCGTATGTATTCAAGGGGCAATCAACAAAGGCTAAACTTTTGGATTTAGAGGTTTTTTCAATAAGGTCCTTCATTTGCAATAATAAAAAAGGTAGGTCGAAATTTTTTGTGACACCCTACGTCAAAAATGCTCGATTCAGTCGTAGACCGTCTCCTAAAACAGTAGTTTTAAACTAGACCTTTTCGGCAAATGATACTGAAGACAGTATATAAACTCTTCATTATATCCGTTACATAATAGCTAGTTGTCTAATAATCATAATTATTAAAATACGGCGTATTTCTTTTTGACAAAATGATATCTTTCGATTCTCATGTACATCTACTGTTGGAATAGAAGTGCGAGGTTTTTGTACGACAAAAAGAACAAATAGAAATTATATAAATTAGAAGAATCTACATTACATTTGTTTTGAGATTTCAGTAAATATCTCAATCTCTTCCATTAAATATAAAGAGAAACTTTTTTGTTTTACTAGAAACTTAAAACACAATTAAGAATTGTTTTTTCTCAACTTTACGAAAATGTTAATAAAAGTTCGAATTTATCTCATAAAAAATTTTTATCATCAAAACACGTTGATGTCGAAAATGAATGCAATCAAAAGCTATAAAATACATTCATTTGATTTAGCGATATTAAAATGAAAAGGTTTACAATTCTTTCTATTCGATATTACAAAGAAAAGTCTTCATTACTGACAATGAAAAAAAAAATAAGAAAAAAGGAAAAACATTTGCGAGAATAACAATTCATGAGCAATTATTGTAATTGTGTCCATTCATTAAGAGATTTTTTATCAGTAGTAAATCGTTTTGGTTTTGCTAAATATTCTTTTGATTGCATTTCAATAAGACGTGATATAGTTCTATCAAATGAATGAAATTCATCCATTGTAAGAAGAT
This sequence comes from Macrotrachela quadricornifera, assembly GCA_022393335.1. Taxonomy (NCBI): domain Eukaryota; kingdom Metazoa; phylum Rotifera; class Eurotatoria; order Philodinida; family Philodinidae; genus Macrotrachela; species Macrotrachela quadricornifera. The sequence continues at coordinate 46,386 of JAJEKB010000031.1, read as the reverse complement.
CTTCACGTTTTAAATGTGGATCATCTTTTAATGGATTAAATATATCTTTAACTGTATCAACAGATAATGATATAATTAATTTTGTATTATGATTATATAATTCATCAATAAGAATTATAAAACGACGTATACGATCACGTTGTTCTAAACTTAATTTTGGTATATCAGTTAATATTAATGTATGATATGTTGATGCAATTGTTATATAATCAGCTGAAAAATATTCTTTACCACATAATTCATTAAAAGAAAATTTTGCAATGCCACGTGCTTGCCATGGTATTATTATATCTCGACCATTAACATCAAGTGTTGCTGTTTTTGGTTCATGTGGTGCAATAAGACGTGTACAAAGTGCATCTAATTCAGATTCGGTTCCAGGTTGACGAGAATCAAATACTGTTTGAACATGTCCCTATATTAAACAAAAAGCAAAACATTTAGTCTTTCCTATTTCAAATTATCTTCCTAAGATTTTATAATTAAAAGATATGTAAAGCTTAGAATGATCACAAACAAAAATTTACTTTCGTTCATATGATAGAAAAAAAAGTACATAACAAGACATGTATGAGTTTCAAAGAAATATTTTTTTACATTTGCATGAATTATGACAGTTTTTCAAAAACTATGAAAATATGATACTTAGATCAAAATCTACTCTAATAAATCTATTAAAAATGGGTTGCCTCGTGAAAAGCCAGATGTATTCTAAAATAAGGTTTAAAACCAACATCCACCAAATAAAGGACAAAAATAGCTCATTTTATTTTCAAAAAGTTTTCTTGGATCTTCAATCTTTTTTGTTGTTAGAAGGAGTGTGTCAGACTGTAGCGTCTGCCAGAGTCTTTTGTTTAAATTCTTACTTTTTGAGCAGAGAATAGGAATGATAAGTTTAATTGCTCGAAAGCTTCTAAAAGAATCATACTCTAGTTATGAAAATACTTTTCAATATTATAATAATAAGGTTTAATTCAAAAAATATAGGGATTCGGGAGACACTGTAATTTTACATGTTCTTTTGAAGAAGAAATTTGACTGTATCTTATACTACGGTAGAGTACCACGGGAGACATTATCTCGAAATTTATAAATGGAAAGAGATATTTTTTGTTTTAAAAAAAATCTATCTATTAAACAGAAGATGACGAAAATCATCAGTATTTTATGCGAAAATAGGATATCGGAAAAAATTATACTATTTACAAACGACTAGCCTTCGGATTATCATCTCATGCATTTATCTTAATTTTGACTTTCCTAGTAAAACTAGACTTTTTTTTGTTTTGGAGAGATGTAAAAGATTTAAAATATATATAATACCTGAGTACCAATTAAACGATAATCTGTTGATGAATCCATATTATGTACCGTACACATTCGATATAGAAATGGTATAAATGGAACAAAATATTCTCTATTTAAACCTCGATAATAAAGATCATCAGGTGGACGATTTGATGTTGCAATCATAACCATACCTTTAGCAAATAAATGTTCAAATAAACGTTTAATAATCATAGCATCACCAATATCTAAAACCATAAATTCATCAAAACATAAAAGCCAAATTTCATTAAGTAATTCTTCAACAACATTTCCAAGAAGATTATCTGATACTGCAGCATTATTACTTTGAACTCGATGCATACCTTATTATAAAAAAAAAGAGATGTACTGTTAAATTTAAAAATAGAACTTTTTTTTTCAAACATACGATTATGAAATTCAAGCATAAAACTATTGAAATGTACTCGTCGTTTTTCGTTGATAGGCATACATTCGAAGAAGATGTCCATTAGAAGACTCTGTTCTATGGATATAAGTGTGAATAATATAGACGAAGTTAATTATGAATACCTTGCCACAACCAGCGCCACCGTAGACATACAATGATTTTGGTCGTTCAACGAAATCGTCTTTTGAATTTGATGCTTTTAAAGCGTTTGTTAGTTTTGAGAAGAAATTTTGTTTTGTTTTACCAGGAAGAGTCATTGTTTCAATTTGTCGCGTTTCTGGTTCATAAGTTTGTAAATCATAATATAATTTATCAAGCATAGTCATTAATTGTTCTTGACGTGGATCAGAACGTAACTAAATTATATTGTTTTTTTTTACAAAAAAAAATTTTTCTTTTAATAATAATATTAGATTGTAAGCAAACCTCATATGCTTCAATTTTATTTCGATAAATTTGTAATGGTGATGATTCTGGTTGAGCTGTATAAACTGTACGAATATGATTTGATAAAAACCATAAACGACGAAATGAATTTGAAAGAAATATTCTATTAAAATTCATCTAAAAAAATCAATTATAACAAAAAGACAATCATCATGTCTTATGCTCAAGGTTAAAAAGTCCAATAGATTGATGGTATAAAGAATATTCACAAATCAAGATAATTATTTGAATGATGTCGCTAGATGTCAGTGATATGACTTTAAATTAAAGATTTATGTATTTATTGTAATTAGAAATATATTAGAATGTAATTTTTTTTGATATAATTTATCACAATAAAATTTAAATTATATTTATAAACGAAAAAAAACAAAGATTTTTTTTTATTAATGAAAATAAAATAATAAAATATAGTCATTTGATTTATTTAAAAAAAAAAGAATCTTTCTATTATATATTTAAATTAGAATATAAGAATCTTGCTGTGAAGATTTTGACGTACATTTATTTCATTTTTATCAATTAACATGCTGAGTGAAAGAATGCGGAAGATAGTAGAAATGCGTTTCACTCTCTCGTTCGTCTGCAAAGCCTAGAAACATGTTGATGCCATCATTTTTTCTTCTTCTTATCTTCATCATCAATGAATGACTCTTCAATATATATATATATATATATATATATTCAATGGAAGTGTCATGCATGTCGCGCTTCACAGTGAGTAGCGCAATTGCGTGTCTATAAGACCAAAGCGATTGAGAAGATGAAAAGCAATTTGCCGAACATATACTTTCTTTTGCTACACGCTTAAATAGAACGACAATAAACAAGATTGGTGATGGTGTCGAATGATAAATCTCTCGTCTTCTCGTTTCTTGAGAGATAAAGACAGATGTTTGTATCGTCTTTTGCTTAGTTCTATCCAAGTGTCGATTGTGTCTGTAAAAGAAGAAATGCAATCAAGAAAATAGCTTGCAAGGCTAACACCAAATGACGAATGATGATGGTGATCGTAAAAGAAAGAACCAATAAGCATGTTTGCGCGATCTTAAAAGAAAGAAAGAAAGGAGGAGGGAGAGAGAGAGAGAGAGAGCGAAGAGAATATTTTCTAGTTTCAGATGAGATCCTATTGTTCTCGACAACAGATCTTTTTCATGATGCTGTTTGCCATTTCTCTTCTTATTGTTCTCATTGATCAAATGTAAATTATATGAATAGAAATCTCGTTTTATTCTTATTCATGTTTATTGTTTCGTATGTTGGTAAGATTTATATATTTATTTAAAAATTTAATTACATATTTAATATTTAGCTTGTACAACTGAACAACAACTTATACGAAAATTATTACAATATTATGAACCATCTGTAAGACCAGTACTTCAAGCTCATGCAGTAGTTATGATTTCATTTCGAATGGAAATTACTCAATTATTTGAGCTTGTAATTATGAATAGATTATATATATATATGTATTTATTTATTTATTTTCTAGGAAGAAAAAACACAAATATTAACAACTAATGTACGTATTGAACAAAAATGGATTGACGAAAATCTTGGCTGGAATCAATCTGAACATGATGGTATACGTGGTATTCGTTTACCATCACATCGTATATGGCTACCTGATAGTTATATATATAATGCAGCATTTGATTTAACAAGTCATACACCAACACAAGGAGTTGTTAATGGTATATATTAATATAATTCTTTTTTTTTATTATTATTTGTTTTAGGTCCATATGTAATGGTTTATCATACAGGTGAAGTTGTTTTTCCTGTATTAATGAAATTGCGTACAACATGTAAAGTAAATATACAATATTTTCCATTTGATCGACAAGTATGTGGTTTAAAATTTGCATCATGGATATATGATATATCATCAATAAAATATGAACTTGTGGCAAACTCAAATGATCAACAACAATCAGAAAGTATAAGAAATAGTGGTTGGGCTATACTTGATGTTAAACAAGGAGTTGTATGGCGGTATGTTTTGACTTATAATTTAATTATGATAGTTTATTTGTTATGTACAAAACTCGCTTAGTAAACGATTACTTAATCATATTATTATCGGAGAAAAAAAAAAGAACGATAGAATCAATTTATTTATATTATATATAAAGCAAAAGTATTAGAGAGTATATTTTTTGTATATTCAGAAAATACTAATGTTAATTTTTTATTTGACAAAATCAAAAAAAGAAATATAGATATAATTCGATTTTTAAGAAGTGTATTTCGATATTTATGTACTACAATTTTTAATGTAGAACATTATTATAATGTCTTTCACAGTATGTCTTCTTAATATAGAATATGAAAAGAATTTTCAGGAAGATCTAACTCTTTTTATAGATACTAATATTTTTAAGAGAGAAGTCATCAGCATTTTAGAGAATTATGATTATATAGGGATATGATATGATCAAATTCGAAGTTTTAAGTTTTCGATATTGATGTTAATTTATTATATCTGATAAATCATTAATTTTTAATGGATATATCCAAATGAAAAAGTTTCGATACTGTGCAAAAATTATACATTTAGAGAGTAGAATTTCTCAATATTCAACAGAAAACTTGGATTAAAATAATTTTTTGGTGAAAAAAGTCTATTACTCTAACGGATCGGCTAAAAATCTTGAAAGAAAATGTTTCCTCATATTTGTTCTTCTTGAAAGTATTATTAGATAAGTCATAAAAACTAATGGTAATGATCAAAATTCTATGCTTTCTTTCAATATGAACTTAGATTTATTGTATCTATTTTTATTTAGGAGTAGTAAGAGGATCTCTGAAGAATTAATTTGAATAGAGAATATAAGAGTTATTCATAAAATAAACTGATGAATTAGGCTGTCATTTTTTTCCCGAGTGAAGCTATAAGGACTTTGATCAAGAATTTGTCTCCATATAAAACACTTTTTGAATCAAAGAATCAAGTTTTTAAAAAACCATGCTTTAAGATGACTCATGGAAAGGTAATAGACAACGTCACAATTAAATTGTATAGTATGAGTCATGACTAAAAATTTTTACATACCAGTAATAGTTGCTAAAAGTATACTTATAACCAATTTATTTGACTATCAACAACTTATATTCTAGCAGAATCTATGTCCTCATTTCCTACAAAAATTATTAATTGAAAAAATTCATTCAAGGGAGATCAAGAGTGAATTTCTGATGAAAATGTATTTTTAGTAAGTTATATTTTTTTCTAATTCAATTTTCTATGCGGATTTTGAATATGTCATTAATTTTATTGAAAAATAAATTATGGTCAATTAAATCAATTTTAGGCATACTTTCAGTAGTAATTCTGCTCTTTAAATCCGTGATGTTTGAAAATTTTTGATCCTTAAATATCATAACTTATGCAATTCATTGGATTCTTTCAAAAAATACTTTTTTTTCTCTCTTGAAAATGTGGTTACATAAATTCCTCTACAAAATCTATCGACTAGCTATAACAAGATTAGCATTTCGAATTTAACTAAATTCTCAATAGTATAATAAACCTTCTTTTGATAAAATAAAATTCTTTTTTTTTTAGAACAAAAAATAATAAAACTTATGCTGAATTAGTATATGGTGTTCATATTCGTCGTCGTCCATTGTATTACATATTTAATGTAATAATTCCATGTGCTATGCTTTCATGTCTAACATGTATGTCATTTTGGTAAGTAAATTAATATTATTTTATTTAATAAAAATTTATTAATTCAAAGGTTACCAACATCTTCAGGTGAAAAAGTGACTCTTGGTTTAACTTGTTTTGTTGCATTTTCTGTTTTCATGCTTATGGTAGCCGAAAAAGTTCCAGCAACATCTGATTCAGTACCTATTATAGGTAAGAAAAAAGATTTTTTGTTTTATAAAATTAAATTTATATATTTAGGTATTTATTTGACTATTGTTATGAGTCTAACAGTAAGTTATGAATAATAAATATACATATATTGTAATACATTTTTTTAGTCAATATCTGTCATAATGGCTGTTATTGTTGCAAACGTATATCAACAAGCTGCTATGTGTGCAACAGAAAAACATCGTGCACCACGATGGTTGATTAAATTTTCACTTATTTATATGTCTCCTATACTTCATATGCAGGACAAGGTCAAAGCTGTATTGAGTCAAACAGTAAGTAAAGATATATATTTTTTACAAAAAGAAAAAAAAAAAAGAAATGAAAGTTCATTCATCTGATTGGATGTTTTATCTTTTCATATGAGAATAAGAGAGATTGATGATGCGTAACGGTTAATAAAATTCATTGCGAGACATATCTATTATTGTCTATACGTTCCTTCTTTGTATTTTTGTTTTGAACTATTCTCTTGTGCGTGCGTGCGTATATCAATGTATCCTAATATGAAAATACGCGAAAATCGTTCATGGGATAAATGGGGTTCATATGGATATATATTTGGAATTGTTTTAATACTTATTGGTATTATAACTCAAATTCTTGAATATCCACGTATTTATAATGGTCCAACAAATGAAGATAATGGTCTTTATATAATGTCAAATTATTATAATCATTGGTGGCCATGGACATATGCAGCTAGTATATTTGGTCTTTTTACATTTTTAACTGGTGTTATAGGAATTTTAGCTGGTAATCGAAAAAGTTATGGTTCAATATTAAGTTTTTTTACAATGTGTTTATTTTCAACATTATTTGCAATTTATTTAATTGTGTACTTTTCATTTATTATATCATTTTATCGATCAATGAATAAAGATAAATCAAGTAATCGTACAAATGCTGAATCAATTTCATATGGTCTTACTGGTACACAATTAGCTTTAGCATGTTTAAATGTTTTAATTAGTTTAATTGCTACAATTTTAAGTGGACGTGCTATTGCAATTTGTGAACCAAAAGGTGTTTTCTATGATGATGTACAACCAATGTCAAGATCAATACCATATAGACCTCATCCAAATCGATATTAATTTAAATACTATTAATATTAATTGACAATATTCTTTTCTTTTATGTAGTAGTTGAATTATTATTTATTAGAATTAATAAGATGAGAAAATTTTGCTTTTGTTTATTTCAAACCTGTGTTTAATAAGGAAAAATGTGATGAATAAATGATCAATGTATGATTGTTTTGTTTCATCATAAATTTATCTTGTGTATATTGAAGAAATTACGAGAAAATTATGTAGTTATATGCTGTGTGTTATTTGGCTGTTTTTTAGTTTTTTTAAAAAGAGAATCAACTTGGTTTCATGCAGTGATACAGAATGGTTATGAATCAATTTTCAATACTATCATATTCTTCAGTCTATAGTTTAATTATGAACAAATTAAAACATCGTAATAAGTTTGAGATGAATAGAGGAATGGCAAGATGCAAATCAATTAAGAATAGGTCATCTACGCGAGAAATGAATTAGAAAGATGTCATCATATTTCTTTCGTTTTTGTGTTTTTCTGTCTTGTGATGACATATTAATCATCATATGTCATGATATTAGAGCGTAAATGATAGTCATCTTGACCCTATCCATCTTCTTAATAACTGATCGTAATGAACCATTGTAGATGTTACGGTCTATAGGAGAAAGAAAAAGTTCAATTTATTTAATATTATGATCAAAATTATGGTGAAACAAACTTAAATTTAATATTTCAAGAAATACTCTTCCTTTTCCTCTGTTATCTTTTTTTTTTAATAAATATGATTATGGTAGTCTCGCTTCTTCTTAGTAGTCACAATCTTATTGTGATTTGAGATAAAATAGGTAGACCATGGTGATAGTCTATCATGAATGTGATGAATAGACTCAATATCCGTTTGCCATGGTATCAATTAATATTTTTCGAATATTTTTCAGAGTAAAAATGTATAGTACAATCCAAAGTGATTTCTAATGCCTAATCTTGTAATAGGATTCATGAACTTTTGTTGAGTCACGCTCTATATTGAGGATGATCGTTTATTCTAGAGAAAAAAGAGATTTACTCATGCATTTATAGTCAAATTTTAATCCCATTGGGAATGTGCTAACAACTTTCTGACATAAATTATTTAAAGTAAATCTGATTGAATAATATCTAATATCAGAACTGAATTGTTAATACTAAGTCAACACTTCAAATAAAGTCTAATTTAATCAAGATCAACTTCAACTAATCATAAATTTTTAAATCTTGACTTTTATTTTAGGCAGGAGCACCAACATCTCATGGTCTTTCATTAGAACCAAATCTATTACCATTATCATCAAATAAAAATGAACTTGATCTTAATTATGAAAATATGATTGAAAATTTATTATTACAACAAGTTTTACTTTATACACGAGAACGATCAAAAACTTCACATCGTTTACGCTCACCACCACCATCAACAACAATAACAACAACAAATTCATTATTAGTACGACAACAAACTCATACACAAGATGATCATCATTCGGTGCTAAATTATAATAATAATGATGAAGAACCAACATTATGTCTTATTGAATCACATCAACAAAATTCAAGTGATTTAATTGAAAATATTCTTAAACAATATAATCAACGTAATGTAAATCATTCACGTTTTGATCAAAATTTAATGGAATTAATTGTTGAACGTAATCGTGAACGTCGAAATATATCATTATGTACAGACAATATATTTTATTCTCGTCTTCAATGGCTTGCTATAGGTCTTGTTATAGATCGTTTATTTTTTTATGTTTATTTTACAGCAACAATTATCTCGTATTTTATTACATTATGGCTTATACCTTTTTCACATCCTAATTTAACAATTGATATTCATACATTGTAATTAAAATAAAATAATTTCAATAAAAAGAAAAAATTTATTTTTTAAAATATAATAGTGTAATTTATTATTATTATTAAATCAAATATTATATTTAGAAATATATGTATACATATATATATATATATATAGAAAAGGAATATATATTTCACCGGTATTTATATAATATAAATATGAATAAGAATATTTTCATTAATTTTCTTTTGATGAATTAATAAATCGATCAAGAAAAGCTCTTGTTATACTACCCGGACGTCGTTGATGAATTTCAATCATCTGTTCAATTTCTTTCTTAACCTAAAATAAATATAAAGAATTTTTTTTTTTTATAAAGAAAATAATCTACTTTTTGAGCAAGAATTTCTGGTGTCATATTTGGATCATAAGGAATTGGTTTCCCGAGATACGTACTAAATAAATAAATTCAATGAAATATTAATAAAACTTTTTCATATTCTTACATCATTTTTACAGGAAATATTCCATAAATAGGCACAAGTGGTAAACGAGTTTTTTCATAAATATAACTTAAAAAACCTAAAATTTATTATATAATCAATTTAAACATTGAATATAACAAAAAATATTCGAGTGAATTTTAATAATGATTGAAATAACAAAAACCTTTTTTCTTTTTAAAAATTTTCATTCTTGATAACATTTAATAATAAAAAGTCATTACACAGCATGTCTGTTCAGTTTTTTGTCTACTTATAACAACGATTATATACTTAAATAAGTTCGAGTATTAAAATACAATGACGTTTTTTTTCTTTTATGATTGTATAAAAAGAGAAATCATGTCAATTAATAACAATAGATGACATAATTCGATAATATTTATCATTACTGAATTATTTTCTCATTGCTAATGCTTTCAAATTATTACAATAGAAGATTTTAGAAATAAAATATGAAGTTATAATGACAAATATGTTCAAATAAAAGTGAAAAAAATTATATCTCATATATTAAATTTTTGATTAAATTCATTACAATAGTAGAAAAATAAAACTATCCGAAAATCTAAACATACATTTAGAAATTATATCAAGTTAATTTCTTCCGGTAATTTGTAAATAAACAACAAAAACTAAATAGACATATAGTAGTTTATTATGTGTTTCATAAGATACGAAAAAAGAACTTATAACAAATTCTAATCGATTCGGTAAGCTATCTCATTCTATATCAAATAAATGTCAATAGAACTTATATTAATAAAAATACTGCTTTCTTTTTTTTTAATGCCTTTTGATAGTGCACTTACCAATGGAGATGTGCAGAGACCAAAATTTAAAGTTTACTGCAACTGGACCAAATTCACCGAAACCGATATAAAAAAAATTTTAGTTTCGCACATCTCTACTTACAAGTTTGATAAATCATCTCATTTAACCACACCTATTCGAGTCAATCTAATTTTTTTAATCATCGAGAATATAAATATTCGATATTTTGCATATTATTTTATTCTATTTAATTTAATAAGAATATTAATAACTTACGACGACCGAATGTCATAGTTCGTACAGCTTCTCGACAATTTTTAGTAAACATTGGAATAATAGGCTAAAAAAATACATTCTTTTATATAAATACATATATATATTCTATTCACTATTTTAGCATCAATTGCAAGTTTAGCAAATCCTTTTCTTTCTTTCCATATTAACTGATAATTATGATCACCAAAAAGAGCTTCTCGAACACCACCTAAAAATAAAATAAACAAAATATTATTTGATAATTATAGCATATCTTCTAGATTTACCAGGTGCAACAGCAACTACATGACCTTCTTCAAGCATTAATTTACATATAGCTAATGTTGCTGGTTGAATTTCAAGTGCTTCAAGAAGAGAAGCAAGTCCTTCAAAGAAAAAAAGAAGAAATTCAATCGTTTTTGTTATTTCTAATTAAAAAATATTAAATGTACCAGGTATTTTAAAAACAAATTTATCAGCAACAATTCGTACACGTCGATTACGATAGAGCCATATTTTAGCAAATAGATAATAAAAATCAATTGGTAATGCAGCATGATAAAAAACAATAAGAACTGGTCCGTTAATTGGAATGTTTTCTAATCCTTCTACTTCATAACCTATCGAACAGAAAAAAAAACTAATTTTATGTTGATCAATAGAGTTTTGTATTACTGTCTCGAAATTAATATTGATACATATGATTATTTTAACAAAAGAAAAACAATATAGAATATCTCGTCGAGTCTTACTTACAGGCAAAATATGAACGCAATTGATGATTAACATAATACTTTTGAATTTTAATCATCAACTTTGCCTATGTAAAGACGTCATTCAGAGTAGATTTTATGAATCATGTTGTTCTCAATATAGAAAAGTATCTATATTGTAACAAATCCATATCTCAATCGAATTCAGATCCGACTATCTCTGAGAATAACTCAAAATTCAATAAAACAATATTTTACCATGCCATAAACTCGCTTGTGATTCCCAAAAAACAGCTAATGTTTTAATTGCTCCATACCAAAGATCTTCCGAATATGCAGCCTATAAGAAAAAATTTATTTAATTATATATAGATAAATTTTAATCTTACCTACTTTTAATCGATTCCAATGTTTATATATTAAACAAAATAATGATGAACCATACATAAATATAAGTATAATAGCTGGTAAAAGAAATAATGATAATAATAAAAAACATAATGGTTTAAATAATGACCATAGCCATGCCAAATAGATTAAATCAAAATTTGAGCGTTCAAGCAATGATAATACATATGAAATAATTTGTTTAAACACCATTTTATACCACTTTTATCCTGAGAAAACTATTAAATAATAAATAAAAAAGTAAAACAAATATATCTAAAAGGCGCAAGTAAAAAAAAATTTTTTTATTAATTTCTCTTCATAAAAAAAGAAAATAATGTACAATGAGCTTTATAACAAGATGGTTAACACTATGTTCTGAATGTTTTAATGATATAAATTCTTCACAAATATCTGATTATTATTATATAAATATTCATAATTTAGCTAAACATTGTTTACATATATCAAATAAAAATGAATTAATTTGTTATAAATGTTTTATAAAATTTTTTGTTTATGATCGTTTTATAATTCGTTATTTATTTATTTATCTTAATCAAAAAAAACAACAAACAAATTCAATTCATATAAATGAATTTTATTTTTTTGCTCAACGTATTATTCATTGGCATGAATTTATTAATCATATTGATTTTATTTTACAATTATTTCATATATTTTTATCAACAAATAATTTTTTAAATATTAATTTAAATGACTTATTAACAAATTTATATAAACAAAATGATATATTAGAAAATAATACAATTAATTCAATATTATTATATGAATTAATTCAAGATGCTTTCTTTTTTACTGCTATACAATCAAATGTTCAAACAAATCTTACAAAACAAAGTGAAGTTCGTTTATTTATTTATTTATTATCATCTTCTTTTTTTTGTTTTTATTTTAAAGATATTTTTAGAAAAATTTATTAATTATTTTTATCAATTAAATCAAAATCATAATTATAAAAATTATTTTAAATTAATTAAACGTATATTACCCTGGGGATTTATAAGTATACATAAATGGTTAAAACATTGTTTACTTTCTACAACATATAAAACAGAATTAATAACAACAATATCTAATGAATTTAATTCAAATTTACCATTAACATTTCTTTGGTATATAACAAATTGGTTAGTTTCAAATAAAGTATTTATTAATGAATATGATCCAATAATTGTTTTTGAAAAAATATCTCATCAACAATTAATTACAAATATATATGATACTGATAAACATGGATATTCAATTGTAACATTATGTCAATATACATATCATATTGATGGTCCTTTTCTTATTATGTTTTATTGTAATGATGAAAGAATATTTGCTATTTTATTAGAAGGAAAACTTATGGATTCAGCAAAAGCATGTTAGTAATAGGAAAAAAAAAGAAAATCTATATCCAAAATTAAGGTTTTTCTTTTATCAATCAAGGCTTTCTTAATAGATAAAAAAAAAACTTCCATAGGATCTAATGGATTTTGAAAGATATTCGATATTAGTCTAAGCTTCTCTATTCCACAGTGATATTCGATATTCAACAGCCAATTACAATATGATATTTGATATCAGAATTTTTTAGTATAACTAACAGCTGTTATTTGATCTTAACATGATATTCGATAATATGTAGTAACTGTAGAAATCGAAATTAAACAACTGAAATATTTTTAATTACTTGTAGTAAAAAATAAAATTGTATATTTAGTTAGTTTAATAATTAATCTAAAACGATTTCTTTAAGAAAAAATAATAATCAAAACAAAGAAAAAAAAAAAGATAAAAATTCTTTTCTTATAGATGGTGGTCGAGCATCTCTTTGTTTTCAAATATCTCCTCAATTTCTTATACTCGAACGTGGTCCTTCAATGCTCTATTGGAATATTAAAAATCGTTCTGATGGTCCATTAGGTATTCATATAGGACGTAATGGTATAACACAATTATCTCTCGATATTAATATGGAACATATTTATCATACACAAGGATCGAGCTCAATAAATCGAATACAAATATATAAATTCGGTTTATATAAAACTCCTATTATTCTACAAAAATCTTTCATTAATAAACAACACAATGAATATAATATATTCAGTGTTGATGCGCATAAACTAGCTGAAACAATTGGTATACATTTGTTTACATAAATAAGAAAAACATAAAATGAAAAATAGAAAGAATATTTATTTTTGCATACGAAAACAAAATATATATATTTATATATCATCACAAAAATAATAAAATAAAATATCACAAATATATTTTATTACTTTTCTTTTTTTTCTTTCTTTATTTATTTAATTAATTATTCATTCGTTTTGCTGCTTGCATTGCTGCATTAATACGAAATTGAAGACGAGATTCAATTAAATATTCTTTATAATCATGTCTAAATTTAAATAAAAGTATTTATTAATTTCATTTTATAATACAAAACTTACAATGATTTATGTAAATATTCAATAGCTTTTTCTTTTTGTTTTAAACTAATATAAATCATGCCTTTTTCTAATGAAGCAGATGGTGGTAAAAATGATTTTTCATGTAATTTTTTTGCTCTAAAAATTAATAAGAAATATAAATAAAATATTTTAATAAAACAAATACAAACATAGAAATTATTTCATCCAATGCTTGATGTGCTTCATCATATCGATGGAGATAATGAAGAAGAACACCACGAAATAATAAACCGGAACCATAACTATCTGCATAATATTTATCATCTATTGAGAAAAAAAAATATTATTATTAAGAAAATAAATAATAATTAAATATATTATACTTTGATGATGAAGTTTTAAATTAGTTAATGCATTATCAACAATATCAAGTGTTGATTTTAATATCTTCTGATCATTAGCAAGAATATAGAAACCATTCAGAAGATAAATCAATTCCTATAAACAAATTATTTCTTGATAATCTTCATTGAACTCAGTTTATGGCCTTCATAAGAACATTTTTTTTTGCTTTGAAGAAAGAGAAAAGAAAAATTTGCAAACATTTTTTTTTCTTATAGATTTTTATGTCAAAACTTATAGGTTAAAATTCTTATATAGATGTCACTAATTACCAATGCAGGCAAAAATAACCACTGTTGAGCACGAAAAAATTCACATTGTCGAATAGCATATTTTTCTAATGGAATTGATTTACCTGCCAGACGAATTTTTAAATCAGGTACTTGTCTACAAAATTAATAATATTTATATTAATTATTTAATACAAACAATAAAATAAAATATATTGAAATTTTTACTTATATAATTCAATAACTTCATTTGTAGCAATTCCATTATTATCTTCAAAAATAAATGTTGCTAATAAATAACAATAAGTTGCTTTACTCCAATTATTTTCATTTAAAAGTTTTTCAGCTATAATTGATGCTTTTTTCCATTCACGTTGAAATCTTTTATTTTTTTAATGAAAAAAAAAATAAAATTATAATTTTATATATAAAAAAAATATCTTACGCATGACACCATAGTATTTCCCAATGTGAGATCTAGGAATAGTTAAATTGATTTATATGAATTTATATATTAAAAAAAGAAACTTCTTACATGATGAAGCTGTTTCCAATCATTTTCACATTGTATAGCATATTCATAAATTCGGATTCCCTTTATTAAGAAAATAAACAAATCATTCTTGTTTTTTTTTGGAAAATAAATTACTTCATTAAGTCGACAATTAAGTGTTTGAAGTCTTGCTCGAAAGAAAAGAAACAAGTAGGACTAAAAAAAGAAAAAAGAAAGAAAAAAAAAACTAACAACGAAAATAATCTATCTTTTTCTATAGAAATCTGAGATTGACTTAACTAATCGGCTTTCATATTTGACACCGAATAAAGAAAAAAAACCAAGGCAAATCATACATCCATAAATTTGATATACATAGGCAATATTGTAGATCCTAACTCAAATAATTGTTATCGATTGAGTAGTTGAATACTACCATTAGATTACTCAAATTTCCTAATTTGATCGAGACAATCTGAGTTCCATATAAAACACACAAAAAAAAAAATCAAAGAATTGCTCAATAACATCAAAACATAACTATATAGACTTCAATCAAAATATATATCTGTATAATTCTCAATGCTCTTTTCCTCAAAATATCATTGCAGCAATTGGATATGGGTGTGGATTGAAATATGATATAACTCCACCCTGCTCTCTCTCTCTCTCTCTCTCTTTCTAACTAAAGTTAATGAAGATGCTCCCTTTTTTTTCTTCTATTCAAAAATAGACGAGTAAAGGAAATGTTCATCTCATTCTCTCATCTTCTCTTTCTTACATATACATACGAAATCGATCTGTGATTCCTTTTGATAAAGTGTAAAAAATCAAAGGTAATCCGAGTATAATTCAATAGAATGTACATATAAGAAGAAAAAAATAATAATAAGCATCAACAGCAGTCTAATCTAAGGATACGATGACCAATAACCACTACTGCTGGACTTCATCGAATAGATGAATATAAAGAGTAATTCGATAGGACGACATAGCGAACGTGAGGAAGAAATCAGATATCGACACCAACGCTGCTGAAATCTAATTCCATTCTGATCTCTCTCTCTCTCTCTCTCTCTTCTCTTTTTTCCCTCGTCTCATTCATGTTACTGCTGCTTGACAGATAGACGACGACGAGGAAAAAAATCAAACTGTTTCAACCATGAAAACAAATGTACAAGTCAAAGATGAACCTGTTGAATTACAAGTAAATGATTTACTTCGTTTATATGGTTATAATATAACTAATCAGTCATCAACAAAAACTTCTCGAATAAAATCAATTGTTAATCAAGAACAAGAACGTAAATTAAAATCAAATAAAAAAAAAAACAATCTTTTTTTTTTAATTAAATAAAAATTCATTATTTAGCATCAACATGTGCTTGGTGTCAAAAATTAGGTGTACGATCATTTACATTACGTACTGATAATGGAGATTCAAAAACATTATGTAGTGAAGTGTGTTTTAATCAATATCGTCGTGCTTCATTTAAAAAAAATAAGGTTTATAAAAAAATAAATAAGATTAAATAAATAGATTTATTGAAATTTTTAGGGTTCAGAATCTGATATTGATCATAATACATTACCAATTGTATCAACAAATAAAAATAAAGTAAAATAATTTTTAGTTTCTGTTTTATATAAATAAATAAAAAACGAATCTTTTTAAGTCTATAGATAAGAAAAATGAAACTGATAAACGTGAACAACAACTAAATGATACAAATCGACGAAAATTATTATTACCATTTCGTCGTTCAATTCCAACAATTTCAAAAACAAAATCAAATGGAATAAATCAAAAATTTTCTTCTTCATCTTCATCAAAACGTCATCGATCAACATCATCATCATCACCATCACCGTCTCCTTCAAATGGAAAAATTCTTCGTATTGAACAAACACCATTAGTTTCATCAAATCTACCCGTTAGTCTTACTTGGCAACCTTCCGTTCTTTTACCATCAAATATTCCTTGGCCATCTCCCATAGATATCAATCGTTTTCATCATCCATTTTTTACTCCTCCTCTTCCTCCACCATTACCAACACTACCACCACCACCACCACCACCATCATCATCATCATCAACACTTCCTATCATATCATCTGATCATACATCATCAAGTTTATTTACAACATTATCAAAAGGAACATTATCAAATTACACATGTATTCTACCAACATTCATCCCATTACCTATACCAATACCTATTCCACTTTGTTTTCCTGTTCCTTTACCTTGTGTTAAATGTTCAGTTGAAGTCAATAGTCAACAATCTCAAACATTCATTGAAGACAATAATCATCAAAAACGAACACGAAGAATATCTATTTAACTTTAAATAATAAATTCTAGCATATTATATAGTGTCCATTCTAATATAATACATCTATTAAATATTATACTTACATCAGGATACATTCTTAAAAATTGTTCAGTTAACATATGACAAAGATTAAGATCACCATCATTATTACCTGAAAAGAAAAAATGTTTTTATTTCTTTTTTCGTATTATTCTCATTATTGCAAAAATTTACCAAGTACTGATGTAACAATTGTATGAAAAGTAAGAAGAGATAAAGCTGAGATTGTTGCTCGTAATCCTTTGCTAGTAGCACTTTTTTCCAATTCTCTTAAACCAAATTCCTAAAAGAATATTTTTTAACTATCAATAAATATAAAATAGAACATACTTTATCACCTGAAAATCCAACAAATTCAAGACATCTAATTATACGTTGTGGAAGATTTGAAATCATCTAAATATTTATATAATTAAATTTACATATAAAAAATTTTTATCTACCAAATTAAATGCACCAATACCCATTCGAACTCCACTATCAAAATGTTCATGAGATAAACTGGATGAAAATTTAGACGGATCATTTTGTTTTGTTAATTTTCTACAATAAAAAAATATTTAACAAAAATAAGATTTCTTTTATTATTATTATTATTTTGTATATATGTACATAAATACATCATGGCATTCTTTTATTTTTAATGCACCACTTATAAAACTTAATAAACCTTGATCTTGAATAAATGTTAATAAAGCTTTAATAAGTAATGCTTCAGCATATACTAGTTTTGCATGTAATTCATCTAAAATGAATTTCTTTTTTTGTATTTAAATAGTATTATTTCAAATTATTTTACATTCATTCATTGTTGTTTTAGAATAAAGACTAAATGGATTCCATGGTCTAGATGATTCATATTTCTTAGCCATATGAATTGTATGTCGTAATGATTCAACTGTTGTTTCAATATCATCCTAATTTAATAAAAAGAATAAAATTGAAAGAAATAAATAAATTTCATTTTTTACATGACTAAATGTTATTGCAGCTTGCAAAAAAGTAATTGTACTATGACATAAACTATGATATAGAGATCGATTTTCTCTAATAAAAAAAAAAAAATATATATAAAATAGTATATGATTGATAACGTATAATATGAATTCTAAAACATACTGTGCTTTACTTTTTTGAAGTGCTTCAGTATGATGATTTTGAAAAAAAAGTTGATTAATCTGTTGACATTCAGATAATGCTCGAAGTAAATCAATTTTTGATTCTTCATGTTGTTTTGATATTGATAATTTTCTAAGAATTAAATAAAGAAATAATAAATATTAGATATATTTATTATTAAATTAACCTATTTGAATGTTTATGATTATTATCATCATCATTATCATTGATAGTATCTAATGCATCTTCAAAAATCTAAAATAAATAATTTGTATTATTATAGAAGGTTAACATAAGCATCAAAGAAAGTTTTTTTTTTTCTTCCTTCTTTAACATGACAACAACGTGCTTTTTTATTTTTAGATTTATATACATTTAACAGATGAATGTTAGAAAAATGAATTTTTTTTTCCCTTCCGTAGAAGCAATGTTTAAGCAAATATTACAAAAATAATATAAGAAACCTTTTTTTTCTGCGTAAATAAATTCATTAAAATTTATTCGTCGGAAAATATAACATGCGAGCTGTAAAGGATCAACCTTTTTATATTTTTTAAGATTTCTTTTTCTATTGTCCCGGTGATATAAGTACTTTCTATTATCAAAAGATAGTACTTGAAATTTTCTATATAATTATATATGAGTAGACTTATAAATTATTTTAGATATGTTTGAAAAAAGACGAATAATAATGTAAGCGTAATCATATATGAATTAATAGAGAAGAGATTTTTAAAATACTAAGACAATTACTTTTTATGTTCTATTTATTACCTCATTCATGTCGGTATCATTTGTATGAGATTGTGATATATTATTTAATGATTGAGATGTTGGTAATTCTGATGTTGATAAAAATCCATTATGATTATTTGTTAAACGAAGTGATATATGCTGAGTATTATTATCAGATGCTAATGGCATACTATACGTAGAATTTGAATGTGGTATATTATTTGGTACTCTTAAAGGATGTGTGCCATAGTAAAAATAACTATTTGAAAGTCGGCTTGTAGCAGACGAATTATTTGAAGATGATGATGGATCCATGATATCACTATAAAGATTGATCCGTCTAAAAGAATTATAGTATCAAAAAAGAAATGTAAGTTTGTTGCAAGGTTCTCTTATGAGAATGTTATTGTTTTTTTATGTCTCATTTTTCTCTTATTTTGTCGTTCTGGTTGTATTTACACGAACTTAAGTATTCTCAAAGACCGAAAAAAAAAAATTTTTTTTTTTTCTTTTTATGATCGTAAGAAGCAAAATTCTGCGATCGGTTACTCTATATGTATATGCACGCCATACTTATTATTATAAAATGGCATTTTTTGTCAATCATCAATCAACTTAGACTAAAAGAAACGCATATATTTTGATATGATTCCGCTGTTTTCTCTTTTTTCTTTGACACATGTTTGTTTTTTGAATATAAATGAAAAAACAATAGAGCAATAATAAAGAGAATATGAGAAAAGGTTTTTTTTTTTCTTGTTTTTTTTTCCAGCTTACCTGTTCTTTTTATTTTTAATTCATAAAATGCGTCAATGAAGCATGTGACAATGAATAAGACCTTTTTTTTTCCATTCTTTTTGTTACAAAAATTTTTTATGATTACAGACAATGCTCTTTGAACAATATAATAACATTTTGAGTAGTATTAGAGCAAAAATTATCTCTTCGAAATGAATAAAGATATAGAAGCATGAAAGAATAGATTGTATTGCTCGACTTCAATTTATAATGTGGTGCGTGTCTTTCTTTTTATCCCAAAATAAAGCGCGAGAGAGAGAGAGTGAGAAAGGAAAGGGTGCGAGAGGAGAATAAGATATGAATGATGAAGTTTCTACATTACTGCCACAACTAATAGTCTTTGAGAATAGAGAAGAAAAGGATTTGAATCATGGCAAGAGGAAGAATTATCATCGTGCACGCTTTTGATATTAATGGAAGAACGACATGCTGATTCGTCGTTGTTTTCTATCTCATTTGTTTGTCACATTAATATAAAATCTTATAAACATAGTATTTCATCGATAATTATAGAGAAAATAGAATGATAACTACATCTCTAATTTTTACATGCTGTATAGCTTGTCGATTGACATCATTCACGTGTATATGACAATCCTTGTTTATTATTGCTCGGTTTTTTTTTTCTTGCCTACGTAAACATTCATTTATATCCTAAAGAATAATCATGTGCATACAGCTGTTAAGTTTTTTTTTTTGTCAGAAAGTAATAGTATAAGAATATTTAATAGATATTTTGTTCTATTTCGATTATCTAGAAGGACATTATATGAATTCTTGAAAGAGAAAAATAAATCTTCAGTTTGTTCTTTATTGACAAGAAACTAAAAGAAATGTCATCAATACTTGACATGTCATTGTTATTCGACATTTTCTCTTTTGTTGGATTTAAGGCAAATAAATGTAATCAGATATTAATGAATTTTATGATTAATATAAATCTCTATCTTATCATTGATGCATATCTTATCTTTAATATGCATCGTGTAAACATCAATAATATACATAATCAAGATTTAAAAATAAGACTAATCATTTATTAATAATAATAATGAATAAATTAATATTTCTATAGATAGAAGTTTTTAATTAACATCATTAAAAATATTAAGAATGTAATGATTAGTTTAATTCTTTATAATATACGTACAAAGAATTTATTAATTTTAATAAATTATATTTATAATCAAAATCTACATGTAAATGTGTACATAAAATAAAAATAATATTTAACCTATTCTTTGTAAACGTTGTTGATGATGAGTAACTCGAAATGTTCGTGGCCTTTGTGATGGTTGTTGATCAAAAGATGCGAATTGATGTTGTGATGTATTTGAATGAGTACGATATAATTTTTGTCGATGAAACGGATATGATTGTTCGGTTGAATGATGATTATTATTATTATTATGGCGAATGATATTATGTGTTGATTTTGGTCGAGATATTTGTCTATGTGATAAACCGGATGAATTCTAAAATAAAAAAAAAGCGGTAATTATAATAAATGAAATAAAAGTATATTTACATGATGTGAATGTTTATGTCGTGATATATGATTTGATGAAATTGTCATTGATTCAATAAGAATTCTTGAACGAATATCTTGAAAATTTTTTTGTAATTGTCGTTTTAATGTTGTAATAAAATTTATTATTCGATGTGTTGTTGAAGGTATTTTAGATTTTTTATGATGATATCGATAATCATCATTTGCTGAATATGTATCATCATCATTATCATCATTATTATTAGGAATAGTTCTACGATGAATTGGTAATTCATCATATTTTTGAAGTTCATCACGAATTTTTGAAGTAATTAATGAATGTTTCATTGTAGATTTTGACTTTTTTTTATTTTCATCATTTTTTATAATATTTACTTTTGTTTTTAATAAATCATTTTGTTTATTTGTTGCTCGTATATAAGCTTCACGAAGTGCTGTTATTCGATTTGATACACGATTATCACCATGTGTACGTTGAATAATATTATGAATAAAATCTACATCATTTTTATCTAAACCTAATGTTACAGGAGGATGACGAGTATTTTTTGATAAAGATCGATTAGGTATTTTATGAGAAATTGTTTCACTATTAGTATTACTTGATGATGTTGAACATGATGATTTAGGACGACGTCGAAGAAGAAAATCTTCAAATGTATTATGTGGAAATAATTCTTCATCTTCATCATCTGTTGTTGTTTCATCCTAAATTATGGTTTGTTTTTTTTTTTTTATATAAAAAATAAAAATAGATAAATTATTTACTTGTTTAGTTGATTCACCATTTTCTGAAGTCGAACAAACTTGAGGTATTAATTCTTGTTCATTATAAATTTTCGTTGGATACCATGAAAAAATTTGATGTTGTAATGCTCCATGAAATTGTATAGGATATGCAAATATTTCTACTTTTTCTTTTTCATCATCTACTATTTCTTCTCCTTCTGCATAAAGACTATTTAATGATTGATTATCACAAGATATTAAATGTGAAATTTCATTATATAATTGATTTGATACCGATCTTATTTGATGATTTTTATGTAATTGATGTTTCCATTTATTATTTGTGCCAATGGAATTTTGACTAGTAAAATTTAAATTTGAATGTTGTTGTTGTTGTCGTCGCATTGCATTTGAATTAAAAATTGTACGAAAAGGTGTTGAATTACGTCGACGACGTCTTTTTGAACGATGTAATGTTCGTCTTTGACGAGATGATGAAAGAATTTGTGTAATAGTAGGTGGTATCTTTGTACGATATAAAAGACTTTTATCACCACAATTCGGGGCCATATTAACTTCAAGTTTTTTAGCTGTCTATAAAAAATGTTAAATAGATTAACATTCTTTAGTTTATTTTGAATGTTAGATGTTTCTTTCTTTTTTCTATTGAACTTTTTATCAAGGTGATTAAACTTACTTTTTTAGTATGTATATTTGAATTTGTCTCAATGTCAGTTTGTTTTTGTTCAATGGAACATATTGATGATGGATGAATTTCTTTACTTTGAATATTTGAAGATAATGATATTTGACGTATTGGAACAATTGGTGGTGTATCATTATGATGGTCTAAATTAATATAAATATGGGTAGGTGATGATAAATTGATATTATTTATTGATGTTTGATGTGAGTTAATATTTTCATAAATTCGATTATTAATAGTTTTATTTAATATTTTTGGTTTTATTGTAATATTTGTATTAGATGAAGGTTTAATTGATGGTGTATTCACTAATGCTGCATATGATGCTTGATTAGATTTAACTAGTGATTTTGATGGTAATTTAGAAATATTAGCATAAGTATTATTTTGACGATAACAAGAAGTTTGTGTGGAAAGAGCAATATCATTTTGATTTTGAATAGCAGAATAGGTATGAGTATTAATGTACGTTTTTGTTATAGATGCTTCTGATGATAACGATGATGATGATGATGATGAATGAATAGGATATTCATTTTTTTTATGATGTGAAACAGGAATATTTGCATATGATGGTGTATCAATATTTGATGATATTGGTAGAAATTTTTTAGAATTATTAATTTTTTTTGAATAATATTGTAACCCCATGTATTTTTCGGTCACTAGAACATAATGTGTATTATGTTCTAGTGAATGTACATTAGACATTCATCTACTTTGTATATGTTTGTAAGTCTGCATTTGTCTAGCTTAAATTAGTAATTATTTCCTCTTTTGTCGTTTGTTTATGGTCATTAGAAACGAATAAACAAATGTATAATGTTATTGACATAGTCAGATATAAATAAGTAGACTTTAAACTATTCTAATGTCTTACTTATGATAAAAAAAATAATGAAAACAAAATTTTTTCCTTTTTTATTTCGTATGTTTTTGTCTGTTAGAGATAATGAATATCTTAGGATCAAATATCAGATATATGGTAAAACTTATAATAGAAAAAGCAAATAAATCATGGACATTAGTGACTTAGATTTACATAAACTTTCATGATTAATATTCTTACACTTAAATTGTATCAGATTAGAAAAACACATATATATGTATATATAAATTTTTTTTAGAAGTTTCATTAGATGTTACGCAAAAAACAATAATGATAAAGAAAAGTAAAGTGTGTACATTTTTCGCTGAATATTCAACTTTTTTTATATTTAGAAAGATGAATAAGTATGACTTTTTTAAAAATAAAATTAACAAAATATATGTCACATATTTTGAAGCTTGCAATTTACTTTTTGAGTATTAATATAGCCATTGATAAAATAGGAAACTAATAGGACCAGTGATTATTAAAATGTATATCACAATACAAATTCTAAACCTTCTTCTGCAAACATTTTACAGATTGACTTTATCAGATTAAGAACTATGTTTTATTTTTCATTGTTTATATCTAATAAGGCAGATATTCTCATGAAAGAACAATAATTATCTATAATCTTTGATCACTATTATGGATTGTATGAACCTTTATTTCTTTTATAAATTAATTTTTCCTTCTCAACAAATCACTGTTTCTGTTCGAAATGACTCAACTTAAATATTTGTAACATTATATTCTACTATTTTCGACGAACAATTATGTTGTGTTATAATATATTCTCCATTCTATATTGAATATAGAAGATAGGTTTGTTTTTTTTATTTTACACGTATAAAGATCATCTCTAACCCTTTTTTTAGGAAATGAGACTAAACAAATGCTCTTTTTTTTCGAATGAAAATGTCTATTCCTATTTGAAGTGATTTTGTTGGGTCTATAAGATTGTAATAATCATCCATCTAAAATTTGTTTCGCAGAATTCAGCATCGTATACGTTGCATAAAGATGTGAAAAGTAATGATTACCGACTGACAGCTTTCTCTTGAAGTTGAGATAGCAGATACCGTCGATAACTGCCCATGGGTTTTGTGCATGTTTGCAGACAGTTACCTTATCTAATCGAGTTTTTCTTAAGTGAAAAACTAGGTTTTTTTTATTTATATGTCAACCATTATTCAAATGAGATACTTCTTCTGTACATCAAAGCGTGTTCTTGGGATGAAAATAAGTTTGCCAAAACTATAAGAAAGGGATAAATACACTTTTAAAATGCATGAAAGATATAAAACATGGCAAAACAGAATATTTTACTGAAAACAGTTGTCTTACATGATAATAGTTGAGTCAATGATTAATACATTCAGAGCATCTATGATAGATTCACATTCATTCTGTCCTAGTCTCAGTTGCAGTAAAATAGCGCTATTCAATTATGATATATGATCAATTTCTTTATCAAAGCTTAATTCTATCGATATATTTAGTCATATTTTTCTGACTCTCATCACTATACCAGATTGCTTCTCTTTATGCATATATTGTGACCGCTTGACCGCTGCCTCGTTCCATGCAGAACGAATGATATAAGATGCAATCCTGTCGAAAGACGTCGATAATTACTCTAACCAATCTTCGTACAGATATTATGCATGAACATAGGTAGCTATTCGAGGGCACCTGAGGTCAACTATCTTATCAGTTCAAATTTTTTTCGAGTGGTAGTCTACTTTGTATTTTGTTTTATCTCTTCTTTTTTATAGACTATATCAAACAAAAAGAGAAAGAAAAAGAGATAAAATCAAGTATACTAAAGTTGAAATCAAACATAAGAAAAGAAAACTTATCATATAGATAAGAATAGCAATGTATTTCGAGTATTAAAACTTGCAAAAGTATGTCGCAATAAAAGATAAATGTCTACGAAGAATATATATAAGAAATGTTAATGATAATGAAACTAAATTTTCTATTATTTAACTTTTTACTTTTGGTTATTATTGGTTCATCAAAAAACATTACATTATGAGATTGCTTTTCATAATTTTTGTCTGTCTAATGAGTGAGTTACACATCTATCCTTGAGTTTTGCATATTCTTATTTTCTCCAAAAAACTTTTTAGCCATCTGGTCAGTTCATGCTTATCAATGTTACGTTTGTAGTAGTATTGAAAAAGGTGGTTGTGGTGATCCTTTTGACAAGTCAAAAATTGGAGATGCCTATAAAGTAACAGCTAAACCATCTGAACGATGTGCTGTATGAATAATCAATATATCTATCTTTTTTTAAAATCTAAACATATTTTTGATAGAAAAGCAAAATTGGCACTTCTGTCGGTAGAAACATAATTGATGCTTCTGAATGTACACGTCAAGATGGATGCGCAGATGTGTCAGAGGATGATGTCAAGGGCATCGCTTGCTGCTGTAATTCAGATTTGTGCAACAATGCCTCGTCATTTCAACAACAGATTTTTCTTCTTTTGGTTGCTCAAAGTATGTGTGCTGTGTTCGTTTATCACTGGCTCTAAATTATCCATATTCAATTATAACTAAGACACCCTTTTGTAATTTTTTATTAATTATGCAAACTATTTTTCTAATATTTTAAAATAAAGTTTAATATTCCTCGTATGAAAAAGTATTGTCTAATCAGCACAAACATTTTGATTCTTATATGTTGTAGTCAAAATATATTAAGAAAAATGATGCTAATTACGTAGATATATACATAAATATCTTACAAAACAAAAACCTGAACTATACTAATTAGATATGATGTCTATAGAATTCCCAATATCTATCAACACAATTGTATCTTATATTATTCGCATTCTGAAGACTGGCTATTTTCTTCTCTTTTATATATATTATATAGAAGAGAGAAATGGTCAAGTAGCCATATTCAATGCATGAAGACAGACAATAAAGTGCAATGCTCAGAATCAGACAAGCATGACCTGGTTTACTATTACAGATAAGATACTGAATTACAATAAATCCGCAGCAATACAAGGACAAAAAGTGAGATTTAAAACAAATACAAAGAGATGACTGCAAAATGTAGCAATCTTTAACAATATTCTGGGTTATTGGGCATCTTTTCTTTATCTTTTGCACATATCTCCTTCGTAGAGTCCTCCAGAGACAGCTTTCTTTGATTTCTATCTCTAGAAAAATATACTTGGCTTCGCTTTCTTGAATTGTTTAAGAATTTCCAACTTTCCTAATCGAGAAAATATCAATACGATATACTAATGATTTGTACGTCTACCTTCGATATAGTAAATAAACTTGTCTTTTCTGTCATTATTAAATATTCACTCGTTTTTCAATCGATTGGCAATAAATATATTTTTTACATCTATTTGGCATAAATTGCCAGTTTAAAGCGCACATTTTATTATATAAAACGGGAAGAAATTATAGAAACAGAACAGAAAAATAAACGTTTCTGTGGGATTCTTATTTCTTTTCTCTCCTTTTCTTTCATGTAACATAGTTTTTATTTCTCGATAAATTTCACTGTTTATTCACGAGATGAAATTTTCTATCCGAATTATTCAAATCTAATGTGTAGATCTGTTTAATTCTGACGTGATCTACTATTAACAGCTGGGTGAATATTATGATCACAACGTTTATTTATTCTTTAGCATCGATTTGTCTCAAATTCGGTTATTAATGAAAATATAGACCCAAAAAATATTTCGTAAGTCAGATCACTAAACAACTGAACCTTAAATCTATATAATAGGATCGGATCCAGGAAGATGTTTGGCATGACATGGAATATATCTTGAGAACAAAGAGTCATAATACTTTTTTCATTTCATCTAAAACTAATCTATGGTTAAAAAATCATCAAGAAAGGATTAAAGTTTTAGCCTAACTAACTTGAGAGTGCTTATTCAATTATTTTAGTAATATTGAATGGTTTTTTTTCTTTGTCGAATTATAATTCTGAACTAAGGACAAAAAATAGAATGACATCTATCGTTATCAAACTTGAAATAAGATGAATAACTTGTTAAATTTGTCTTTTAATACTTATCTTCTATAGAAGATGTTAAACTGATAACGAATTTTTGGTTGTGATGGGTTTTTTTGCAAGTGAAAATATTTGTTTACGGTTTTTTTTTATATCAATTTTTCCTGTAACCCGTTCGTACATATTCCTAAAATAATGGTTTTTTATATATAGTTAGTTTATGTACAAATGGAATTAATCCAACATTTCATATTATTCTTCTTTGCAATCCAAATGAAGAAATAATAAAAGTTGGAAAATTTGATGACCGTTATTACTACTAGATTATTTTTTGACAGTCTACATAGTTATCTTACAAAAAACATATAGCATCTGAAATATTCACCAATAATACAATTTCTTTATAAATTTTATTTATTTTATCATGGAGATTGTTTTTTTCATTGATTTGTTAAATGTAGACAAAGTATTAATACTATATTGAATCGAAGACTATACGCACAAATTATAGGAGATTTAATTGATAATGAACTATTTATTATGACGAAAATAATAGAATAATTAGATGTATACTAAAAATACTAATAGATAAACTTCATTTTTTATTTCAAAAAATAATATAAATATATATTCATATTTTAGTATTATTATCAAAATGTTTCTTCATTTATTTAACTTGTCTATTTGTTATTTATTCATTATTTTAATTCAAACAATTCTTAGTGATCCTAATTGTATTTATAATATTGAAAATGGATTAACATTAGACATTAGAACATTAGGTTTTTCTAATGGAAAAGGACCCAAATATGATAGAATAACCGATATATATCCAACAACAACTACTTTTAGTTGGAATGG
Organism: Macrotrachela quadricornifera; assembly: GCA_022393335.1. Classification (NCBI taxonomy): domain Eukaryota; kingdom Metazoa; phylum Rotifera; class Eurotatoria; order Philodinida; family Philodinidae; genus Macrotrachela; species Macrotrachela quadricornifera. The sequence goes on along the minus strand of JAJEKB010000031.1, from coordinate 17,526 downwards.
ATGTTTTTCATATTCAAAATCTGATAGAGGTAATTGTACAAATGCTGCAGCATGTTATAGTAAGTGAAATATT
>JAJEKB010000031.1:7152-17443 GCA_022393335.1 Macrotrachela quadricornifera | reverse complement strand
GATACTATAATTGGTCATCAAGATGATGCAACTACATATACTTTTCGCATTCAATCTCGATGTTATTGTCCAGAAATGTGTTATTATTCATCACATTCAATTAGTCCTGTTATTATTCTTATAATTATACTTATTATTTTTCTTATCGGATATATATGGTATCCAGAAAGTCACTCGAGATAGAAAAAACTAAATATCTCCACTATGGCTCATATCAAACAAGCTGATTGTTTTATCATCACTAGTGGTATGTTCACACTTTAAATTGACACAGAATAAATTTGAAAAAGAGCTTTAGTTAACTATCATTAATAATCTCAACAAAAAAAATTATTTTTTCACAGATAAGAAAAGAAAAACATTCAGCAGAGTGGCACAAAAGTCATTTTCCCAAGAAAAACATTGGATGTTTTTGCTATTGCATGAACAAATGAGTTGATTATTTTATCAATGATAGATGCATGCTCAAGCTTTATTTTAATCAAGACATGCCTAAAGAGACTCTTTGTTGAGTATATTGTTTTTTTTTCTTTTCTGCGAAAAAGTAAATTTGATTTTACTGATACCATTGTTGGTATTCAACAACCGCTCACTCTCTCTCTAACAACATTCGTGTAGATTTGAAGTGTGAACATGCCTGTATTATTGGTAAAAATATCAGCCCGTTTGTTCGAGTCGTAGTGGAGATATTCAATTCTTTATCTCTAGCATCTTTTTAGAGGTAGACATTTTATACTGTTGGTGGTGTAATTTTTTTAAAATATAATCATAAGTGTAAAAATCAAAATTTCAATATTGATTATCAATAAATATAGGAAAAAAAAAAGAAAAGTAGTGTTTTTTTTCCTCCTTGTAATGAATGATCTCTTCAAAAACCTAAATCTGATTAGCAGAAGAAAAAGAGGAAAAAAAAAGATTTACATGAGTGATGGATGTCTATAAGATAAGTGTTAACATCAGACATTAACAAACGAATAATTGACGAACGATAGTATTTCCGACCGAAACGAGTACTAATTATAATTTCATTTACATAATCAAAACAATTTTTGTTAGACTAGAAAATAGTTTGTCATAATAACATAACAAACATAACTAGGTATGTTACAAAAGTCCTTTTTTTTTCTTTTTTTTGTAATTATATTGAAGTGGAAAATAGATGCTCGAATTCAATGATAAATGCTTTATTAACAAAAAAAAAACCTATTTACATGACAATCTATTTCTACTTGACAAATGTTCATTTTATGATAAAGAAGATAGTAATAATCTCTTTTCTTCTTCGTCTTTTTTTTTTCTTCGTTTCTATCTTATTCTTAGACATACATATATACTTTCAGATGTTATTCATCAAAAACTAATATTGCATGTTGTCATCATCATTCAATATAACTTGGTTAAATTCTAGTCATGAAAAAATTCTTAAAAAGGATATTATTACTAAGCATATATCATCATTTAGTATTATTCAACGAACACTTTTTATTCTTTCATCTGTAAGTAAATTTAAAATGAAAACAACAAAAAAAAGACGTATTTTCATATATGAAGGTAATCTATTTAAAATAAACCGAAGTAAATAATTACTTTAGGGGATAAGATATTGTTTTATCTAGAATACTTATTTGTATCTCTTTATATATTTCTTCTAATCTAATAAACAATTTTCTATGATTATGAAGAAGAAAAAAATTCAAGCATATATTATAGTACCTTATTTTATATATTTGAAATCAGACTAACTATCAATAGATTTATTTATTACACAAAATTCGAATATTTCCTGTCGATTGTATTTTGTTTTTTGATATATGTAGGTTGTTTTCTTTTGGATTTTATTAATTATAATTTATCTATTAAGTCGTCTTATTATTCGACTTATGTCAAATTTCAAATATCATCACTACGATTCTTCATCATTATCAAATACGAAAATTTGTCAAGCATTTGTTATATCATCAAATCATTATGGATCTTGTCAACCAAGAATACATATACTTAATAATTCAAATAATCATTTTTCTAATAGTAATTTAACACTAACTAATGAACAAATGACAAATATTTCTAATAATGAAACAATTAATTTACCTATTAAACATTATTCAAATAATAATAATAATATAAAAAATTTACAATATCAACAATCAAAAACAAGTTTATTAGAACATTATTTACAAACATATAACCCATTACAAATTGATTTAACTAATAACCATGAAGAACCTATTACAACATCAAATGTCAAGGTTACTTCATATGAAGAAATACCAAGTGAAACAGATACACATCCAATAGATAATTGTTATTCACTTAATTGTACAAATAAACAAAGGTCAAATCAAATTGGAAGATATGCACGAATAAAAGAACAAGAAAATTGTTCAATTTCAATGAGTATTGTTAATGATCGCTTATCAGAATGTAGTACAAAATTAACTAATATTACATTACCTATTGTAATGATTACAGATTGTACTGATAGTCAACGATTACATACAGATATAATTGAAATAAATGAAGATGAATAATAATAAATACTTTTATCATTATAAATTTACATTTATTAACTGATTTTATTGAAAAGGAAAGAGAAAAAAAAAATAAGATCATCAATATTTGATATATTTTTTATAAGAGAACCAATTTGCATGAAAGAGAATTTCTTTTTTTTTCATAGATGAATTATTATACCATAATAGAAGAATAAGATAATTTATTTTTGAATGATCAATCATATTCTTTTATTTCCGTTAAATACAGCGGCGAATTTTTCTTTTGCTTTGATGATTATTTAAAAGGTGTGATGATATTCTTTTTTTTTTTCATTTTTCATCATATAGTGCAGTTTTTATTATTATTCTAAATATTATTCTTTTCTTCGTTGTTTTTTTATTCTCTTTTCCCTGCTGTGTTCATAACCGACGAGTGTTGTCTTAAGCGTCACTGAACATGAAGTGATCGATTTCTTTTCTCTCCCCTCTGTCTCTTCTCTACCCTTCGTTCAGCCTAATTTTGGGTTACTGTTTCTCGCGTTCGTCGCTTGAATGGATTATATATATCTGCTTGTCTAACATGAGTACGAACGCGCATGTCGTCTTCTTCTTCTTCTTTTCATCCATTTTAACGAGACGAGCAGACGTTTGTGAGACTAAACTGACGAGACTGGTCAGTGAACACGACCCACATCTCTCTACTATCGGCATTTGTCTTTTCTTTCCGTTTTCTCTCTTCGTGTTGTTCTACAATTGAACACATCGACCTTCTGTCCGTTGTATATACGCATTCGCGTTCACATACGAAAAAAAAAAAAGAAAGAAACTTCCGCTTAAATATGCTCTTCGACGACACAATGATATGAATGTCGTTGCTTTATACACATTTATTTATTCATTCATTCATTCATATCAACGTGAACATCAATAAAGTGTACAAGTGATTTATTGTATTCATTGATCAATTTTTTTTTTATTCAGTACGTGTGAATACGAATATTATCCTTTATATTCAATGAATTTACCTTTACAATGACTCAGTATGAAGAAAAATTTTGTATACAAAATGTTTTTGATGCTATTGATCAAGTTTATAAAATGAAAAAAACTCAAAAAAATACATCTTATGAAGATCGTTTGCGTGCTTCATTCAATAAATTAATTGTACCTGATTGGTATAATCATGAATATACATCTCCTAATGGTTTACGAAAAACAAAATCTCATGGTCATGTACCACGTGTTAAAAAAAATAACAATAATAATCATAATAATACTAATGGTGATGATACTCCCGATACATCAATATCATCTTCAATTAATTCACCTCATTTATCTAATGGTACACATCGGCAATCATATCGTCATCGTTCACCAAGTCGTTCTTGGTCTGAAAGACCTCCATTAAGACATGATTCAACGACATCAAGTTATGATACAAATGGTAGTGTTATTAATGGTCGACGATCAATTACTTCAAATGGTTCATCAACATATACACCTGGTGTACAACGTGTTGCTCAATCATCAACATGGTATAAACCAAAAACATTTCTAACAAAATATACAAATGGTAATACTAATGGACATTCAATTGAACCACCTAAACCTTTACCAAGATATACAAAAATTAGTAAGTAAAATTTGGATTATTGAAAAATTTTACATTGTTTATTTATTTATTTATTTATTTCGTTTTTTTGAGTAAAACTAATATTGATTATATGATTTTTCAATTTTGATAGTATTATTATCTATAGTAATTATGTAATGATACGGATTAGATATAGTTTTGTGTCGACATAACATTCTCATCAAGTTTCTTCATTCTCCTCCTAACCAACATAAATTTATTATAAACCACAGAGGATGCTGTAGATAAAGATGATATAATCACAAACATTTGCAACTGTTTATTAGATACTTTCTTTTGAAAGTCTCTTATCAGTTACTGATGATCTGACTTAAAGCAATTTATTTATAATCAATGCTTCTGTTCATTAGTACTATAATATAGTCAATTAATCAGCTTGTTGATAGAAAGAATATTATGAACTCTAAATCAAATTGATCTGTTATATATAACTATAGTTTATTGGTTGATAGAGAGACGAATGATCAAAATAAAAAGTTTATTATTTACTTTAGAAAAAAATATATTAAACTCATCAATATTCTCTTTTTAGTAAAGTTGTTCACACTTATTGAAGATGTGTACATTTGTAATATATAGAATACTTTATGATTTGATAAGTTATTCAAATACTTTATATGACTTTTATGAAAAAATAATCCTCTTAAATAGATAAACAAAAGATAAATTTTTTTTGCAAATTTATTATAATATTTATCAATAATATATATAGTATAAGTTGTACCACGTGTATTTTATTATTATTGTCTTGTTAGTTATGATATACACATCACAGCTAGGTCTCATCTATTAGTGACAGATCAAAGAAAAATATAATTGACGCTTGTATGTCGTGTCATTTATAAATGTAGTATAGTAATGTTGACAGGACATATGTAGTTGCTCGTCAATCTTTTTCTCTTTTTTATTTTTTTTTGCTTGATAAATTCTCAATTTATCATATTATGCATTACGTCTATTAGGCCGTTAGTTAATTCGTACATTTTTTCTTTTATATATATATACATATAAATACGTATATACATAGATTTAGTGATGCATGTTCCATAAACAAATATAGTACTAATAAATATAGATCATTAAATTGTCAATGAGCTTGTTTTTAAATGCATTTTACAATCTGTTTGAATGACTGATTACGAAAACTGAATGTGCGATGATTATTATCAAAGAGAATATTTATTATTTATTGTAATAAAAATAAAGCAGAAGAAAGTAAAGAAGTATAATAGATCCAATGTCGACAGCTTTGTATTTAAAATGTTATTCTAGTCACAACTATTAAAGCTATACGCGTCTCGTCGTCATTTTTTTCTCCTTTCACAAGTAAGAGAACGACAAGCAGAGTGTGGCACACGTATGATGGATTTTACATGTATATATATTTCAAAGAAAATATGTATGCTCACAAACAACAGAACGAGTAGAATAGCTGGCGAAAAGAGAAAGCGAGAAAAAAATGTCAACCCAGACGAATGTGTTTATGTGTTTGAATGCTTTTCAAGTAACCCATACCAAAGCAAGGAAAAAGAGACAACAGGACGAGTAAAAGCTCTCTTTCTTTTTCTTTTTTTTATACCATTCTATTCAATCAAGTATCTATTATTCTTAGTATTTATTAAACAAAAAGTATAAAATAAGATGGACAAGTATTAAGAAAAAGAAGGATTCTTACCATTTGTTTGATGATTTGCCTTTCTTTTCACTTTTCTCTTCTTCTGTTCCATTATTTCAAGTGCTAAATATGCAAATATCTCCACCTGTCGACAGTTTCTCCTCTATTCTCATCAATGCTTGATTTAGTTAAAGTAAAAGAAAAAAAATATTTTCGTCTTCGTATTTATAATTAGTATACCCTGTTATTCTCGTATTTCAGATATTTTTTTTTTAAATTTTTTATATAAGAATAGAATTATTACATTTATACATGTTATATTAACCTTCAAATCATGTATATGCATATATCAGCATCAATCGATTCATATCTCCCTTTTGGTCAAAAAGGAAATAAATATATATATATATACGCACTTGTACACACGAGAATTTACATTCTAGATTTTTTTTTGATTACATGCGTGCGTGCGTGCCTTGGGCTTTCTCAGTAGACGATGGGAGTAATGTTATTAAAATTACCTCCTTTTCTTTTTATGTCTCATGTGTCTATCTATCTCTCTTGGTTTTCTTTCTGATTCTTTAGATCAAGAACGTATACATTCATTGGATTCTTCTTCTTTATCACTGAAAAATGAAACTATTCGATACCCTATAAAACCACGTACAATGGCCCAAGCACAAATACCAGTAGAAGAATCCACTTTTGATGTATCATCAAATAATAATGAAAATAACGTACAAATAAGTAAGAAAGATTTTATAATTAATATAAATTTTTTATTAAAAATTTCTATTAATTTAGCATCAATATCGCAAACAATTGAACTAATATCTCCCAATCAATCTGTTACAGACAATAATTTAATACTCACAAATATCCCTCGTACAAATTCATTAAAAAGTGTTTCATCTGATGGTGAATCTTATCGTTCAGCAATTTTACCTTCTACAGATAAAAATCTTTTTACAACTGATTCATCATCATATGCTAGTATAAACGAACGATGTTTATCACCATCAACAGCTTCATATCATACAGCAATTGCAGGTGATACATCATCATCATCAATAGCTGGATATGAAACACCTACACCACAATTTGATGACGATAATACGATATTATCTTCGCATAGTTCACTATCAGACTTAAGTCATGCTGAAACATTAGAACCAAATGCTGAAGGTAATTATAATGGAATAAAATAAGATTAAAAATTTTGTGTTTTCTAACAAAAGAAAATAATAAGGTACATAAGGGTAGAAATGAAGCAAAAAAAGTATTTCATACATATATATATATATATATATAAGCAAAACATTCGATAGATGCAAAAAAAAAGGTAAAATCAGATTTTGAGTGGGTAGCCAAAAAAAAACGGGAGAAAAAAGAAAAGTAATGTTCGATGACAAGAAATACAACTGTTGCAATGGAGATTGTAAAAAAAAATATTTTGTCATTTTTGTTGTATGCATTCATACATAAACAAGTGTCTTTTTCATTTAATATATAGGTAATTATATGAAACTAATAGTAACTTTGTTTTCTTCTCACTAATAAATATTATGCTAGAATAGTTCAACATATTAGTTATACATCAATTGTTTTACTTTATTATTAATAATTAAAAGATATAAAGTGCGTATTATTTATTTATTTTTATTCTCTTGAGATATTTAGGATGAAATAACCCTGACGATTGTTTTGTAGAATTTATTTTCGAATGATTTAAATCTATGTATATACATGTGTTAATCTTTTATCGTTTTTTTATTACTTCAATAGAAAAGAAATGTGGTTATTGTTAAGATAGCGAATATCCATTGTCATCATGATGAAGAAATAGACAAAAAAAAATAACGACACGTGCTCAAGGACACAAAATCTCTTTTTTTTCTTCTTATCATCATTTATTTCTTTTTCTTTTCCATTCTATTCCGATAGATCTTGACATCATTACCAATTCAATAGCAGAACAAAAATCTGTTATTATTCCATCAGTTGATAGTGAAATGGAAAATCCATCATTGTCATTATCGACAACTACATCATCAAATAATAATAATAATTTAATAACAATTGATTCTAATCGAAATGAAAATACAAATTGGCATGATGGTTCCAAGGAAACATTTATATATCAACCATTATCAACTAGAAATGATTTATCTGATATTCGAGAAATTTCAAATGATGAAAATTTACGTGAAATAGATATAAGTGCTGTTGCTGATGAATTTTTCGTATTACCATCTGATAATACAATTGATAATGAATTATCAAATCTAATAAATAATAATGAAAAAACTGAAAGTCCAACACATACATCTAAACGTATATTTACAATTGAAGATAATCATTCAAATTATTCTAATAATTTTCATTATTCAACATCAAATAATCCATTTGATTTTGATAATAATTATAATAATAATTCATCAATAATGATAACAAATTTAGATGATATAGCAATTGATAATAATAATATATTAAATGAATATTTAAATACAAATTCTCGTCGTCCAATTCATGAAGATATTTTATATGAAGTTGAAAATGAAAATAGTATTTCTGATCATAGTCAAAATACATCATCAATTATATTAACTGATGATAAAGTAAATCTTTATTTTTATATCTAATCATATAGATATATTTTTTATTTTAGATATCAATCAAATACGATGTAAATATTGATTATTTGACATCAACTGACAATCCTATCATAAATAATATCGAACAAACATCCATTATTGATAATGAAAAACAGATATCATCACCTTTAATAACAATAACAACAACAGATGATAATAATATTTTACCTATTTATATCTTACCACCATTATATACAACATTTAATGAACCATCAACATCATCATCACTTCATATTGATACAAATAATAATTTTCAAAAATGGGATACATTTATAAATGAATCTTCTGATTTACCAAGTCCATTATCATATATATCAAAAATTCGTCATCGACATTATTCTGTTGGATCTTATTATGATAATAAAACAACAAACGTTGCATTAAATCCTAATCATACATACTATCGGCTTGGTAGTGCACCAGTTAGTCCATTAAGTCGAGCTTCAACAACAAGTAGTGAATCACATTATCTTATTCATCATAATAATAGTCCAATATCTAATGATAATACTTCAGTAAATGTATTACAACGTGTTAATCCATTCTATGAATCAAATATATACTCATCATTATTGAATAAAGAGGAAAAAACTAATACAAATACAAATAAATCATTACCAATAAGATCTAAATCAATTGAAAGAACAATTCCAGTAAGTTTTTAAATATTAAATAGAATTCTAATAATTTCAATATATATCATTTTATTTTATATTTCTTTAGATAATTCAAACTGAATCAACATCATTCATACCTCAATCAATTGCTTCACCACCATCAATACGTACAAGTTCAATAACATTTCCTCAATATGAAATTCCAATTATTCGTCAAAAACCAAATCAAGAAATTCCAACATCATCATCATTATCATCATCTTCACCACCTCCACCAATTCCTCCTCCTCGTCCTGCTATATTTAGAAAAGAAACATCATTAATTCATCCAATAAAAAATCGAGAACAAATTCATTCATCATCAATTTCTAATAAAATCAAATCAAATGAAAAAAAACATCAAATACAAAATATTTATCAAGAAATTGATTCAACATCAACTGATGATGATCAATCACATACACCAAATGCTGATTTACAATTTATTCGTGGTACTATTGAACGTGTTTTACATTTTCATGGTGATTCAACAACAGATACAACAAGTGAATCTAGTACATATTATGAAGAAGTTGGAGATGATAATCAAATAAAATCAAAAAAAAATTCAAAACAATATCCAGCTGTTGAAGCTGTTCAACGTTTTTATAATCCTAAAATATTATTAAATAATGATAAAAGATTACCTATGGAACAAATAACTAATCTTGATGATATTCCTATTAGTAATTCATCAATATCAAATAAATCTTATGGTCAATCACCACCAATAACTGCACGAAAAAATTTTTATTCGAAATCAAAATCATTTGAAAATGAACGAACAAGTTCAGGAGAAATTGATGATACATTAAATGATATTGAAGATGTTGATTATCATGATGAAAAATCTAAACGTCAATTAATAAGTAATCATAGTACACATACAAGTAGTGAAAATTCACCATTACATTCATCAGATATTCAAACAAAAATGAAAAAGACATCACAAGAAACACAAACAATAGGACAAGTATGTTAACAAATTTATTTCAATCTAATAAATCTACAGATTCTTCTTTTCTTTTTGTATCCTATTGTGATAGAAGATTTAGCTATTCTTAATAAATGTTTGAAAGGGCATAGTGTCCTTTTAAGATTCCAGGGAAATACAAATAATAAATTATCAAGAAAAAAAAAGTGTTAATCCATAGAGAATATGCATTTTTATTAATAAATAAAATGTATCTAGAGAATATGAAGGAAATAGTCAATAG
>JAJEKB010000030.1:233526-310465 GCA_022393335.1 Macrotrachela quadricornifera | reverse complement strand
TTTTTTTTGAGGTCGTAAATTATGTATGTATACGGTTGAATAGACACATAAACGCAAAAAAATTACCTCTTATTCTGCTTTTTTTTTCGAAAAAATCTACTAAGATAGAGTATTGTATGACATGTTACCTTGAATTGATAGATATGCCTCATGAAAAAATGAAGAGAAAAAAATATATATGTACGCGAGAAAGAGAGAGACATGTATTGCCCACCTCTAAATAAGTGTATTCGGACAAAGTAGGAAACTTTTCTTTTCGTATACATAGTTAAATTGCATGAAAACAAAATTATTTTTTATACATTTTTTCTTACTTCTCTCCTTCCTTGTCTTGTCGATCTAAGAGTGTGGATGTCCATCTCTATTCATACTTGCTAGTATGAAAAACAAGCAAGGCGATAAAAATTAACTTTTTTTTTTTTTATAGATAAATAGTATTTGTCTTTTTTATTTCTTATAGACGAGCGAGTGTGTGTGTGTGTGTAAACTAAACACTCAACAATGGTCAATCCTTTAGCCGCTGCACTTGGTCCAATAGGTGGCATTGCAGCGTGTGCCTGCTGCTTAATTATTGCTGCTATTTGGGGTCTTTTTGCCACTACAATTGCCTTGGCCGTATATACAAGTAAAAAATAATTCTTTTTAGTCATGTTCAACATTGTTTTTGTGATTTTATAGAAAAATGGGCAGATTCCATTAAAGATGCAAGTGGTCGTGGTAATAATAGTGGTGTACAAATGTTTTTCAGCCACGCTCTTCTCATCTGTATTCTTTGCTTATATGGCTATGTTGCAATTCGGCGAGCGGTTCGCTCTGCCAATTAAACAAAAATCTGCATATTTAATATCTAATTGTCAAAAGCGAATACAAAAGTGATATCAAATAATAACAACAATAACACCTCTATTTTGTTAACATTCTGAAACACTACGATAATAAACAATAAAAGTGATGATGATGATGATGATGTGTTTGTTTTTTTTTTGAAATTTTTTTCTTCGCGTGTCTTTTTTTTCTTTTTCATTAAATTTACAGCCCGTTGTGTAAAAAAAACAAATAAGACATTTATCATCAGTGCATTCATTTTTCAATTATAAAGATTCATTTTTATGATGAAAGCAAAGATATTGAAGAAAACTGATATTTTGAGAGATATTATTCATCGTTATCATTAATTATCTATTGAATATACAAACATCAAAATAAATATAATAATAATTAATATATATATATATATACATGCAGCATGAGTTTACTCATTTCGAGTGAAAATGATGTCTCATGATTAATATGAGTCTTTTACAATGTTGCTTTTATCATTACTTAGGATGGTATCCATTTTACATTTTATTTTATAAAGTCTATCATTGTGTTTTATGCTTACACTGATCTTCCTAGTTTACTTATGTTTTGCCCATACAACAGATAGAAAATATTCAAGAATTTGTTAATTCTGTTCTATTAAAATTTCATTGTATCAACAAGATCTATATAAACTATAGTTAAACGTTTTAAAGTAGTGCATATTGACTAGACGAGTTACTACAAATAGGTAAATGATTATCCTATCTATGCGTGTAAGTATTCAAAAAAAAGTACCTGAAGAACTATAATCACCTATTATTTGTCAACTTATATGATAAGAAAGAAAGGTAGGATAATTTTATATCGCCATGAATAATCTTAATTATCTAATTTATCACCTATAAAAATTAGAAATATACACAATTACTTTAAATTTGTGAAAGTTTTCATTGAAAATAATTCATTATTCTAGTCATACAGAATAAGTCTCTTTTTTCTTTTATGTATGAACAGATGTGTATCTTCCGCACAAATATAATATATTAATAGTAAGTGTAATTGTTAAGTTGAAAAGCGATTTAATATCATATGAATATTGATAAATATAAAAACAATACAATACAAATCATATAACACTCAATTAATTCTTATTAATATCTCATATGACTTTACTTTAAAAAAAAAACAAATTCATTATTAAAAGATAATCATATGTTGCTTCTACAGATCAGATATGATTTCAAAATAACAATGAAATTTTGTGAATTATCGATTTTATTGAAAGTTGTACAGTTTTTTCTACAATTTACTACCATCTGATAAAAAGCATTTATATAATTGTCTAAGTCATCATGTTCACAATGATTCCATTTTTTTTGTATTAACAAACCCAAAAATTGCCACAATTTATTATCTGTTACTCTATACTGTTCTGACAACCACTTCATGAAGAAAAAAATTTCAATCAAAAATTAGATCATTACTTATTTGCCAATGTTTACAAAAACAAATGTAATAATATATGTATAAAAATCTTACTAAAAATAATAATATAAAAGAAACGAGCGAGGAAGATAACTCCACAACTATTTAATAATATATCAAATTGAAACTTCGTTCTCTCAGAAATATTTTTAAATATTTCAGTTTGAATCTTTTTTTCAAACAATAATCTAATTTCTTTAAAGTCTAAACTAAATTAGATAATAGTCAATTACAATGCTTATCTAAATAAATGATATTCACATAAACTAAACAACTATATATATAAAGGATGTTTCACAAGATCTGAAACACTTTTTAAATATTTCGTTCTCACGTTTAACAAAAGCAAAATCTTTGAAATTTTAGTATATTATTGGACACGTTTAGTGCTACATAACCACAAAGTTTCAGATCTATAGCTTGCACTATAGAGGAGAACCTGTAGCAACATCGACATATGGTATTTTTTCACTTTTCTTGTATTTCGGGTCTGGCAAAATGTTTATATCTCGACTTAGATACATGATAGAATCCCGCATTTTTTTTAAATATGCGACATGAAAAGTTCTACAAAACTTGTATAAACAAATCTCCATTGGAAAGAAAAAAAGTCTTCTTAATCTTTTTTATTACACACAATACGGCGAGAAGTTGTACTATTATATTGAGCTTTTATTTTGGGTATGACAGAAACCATTAAGATAAATTAATAGGAAAATGTTATTATAATTTTCGTAGAGCTTTTCATGGCGCATCTTTTAAAAAAATCAAGATTTTAACATGTATCTCAGTCGAGAGATATAAACAAAATAAAAAAAAAATGTTTATAGTACAAGCTATAGACCTGAAACTTTGTAGTAATTTAGTATTTAGCATTGGCAATAATCTCCCAAATTTTCAAAGAATTTGCTTTTGTTAAACATGTGAATAAAACATTTTAAAAATGCTTCAGAGCTAGTAACACATCCATTACATACAAAAATAATACTTAACGAAATCTATAACTATAAATAGAATGATTATATAATGAGAAATTTTCGCTTCAATGAAAAAAAAACCGTACAATGATGTAATGATGAAAATATAATCGATGAATTTAGTTTCATGTATAATTCCTGATTAGCAAGTATATCGAAAGTCATTTTGAATATTTGTCATCAAAAGAATGATCGCGTGCGTTCAGTTTTATTCAGTAATTATAGTTTCTGTTTTTTAATGTTTCATATGTTATGACGTGCTGAGTCATTTTTCCTCGTCTTTTTGAAGGTTATTGCTTGAGGCGAATATCATTCGAATCAACAATAAATATACATCTGTATCATTTCATCACACCCTCTTGTTTCCTCTTTAGTTTTAATGATCCTCACTCCTTCACCTTACTGCCATATATATATATATATATATTTGTCATATATAAACATCTATACACATACTCATCAATTTCAAAAGTCATTAGATTCACTGATGATGCGATGAAATAAGTGGATTAATCTATATAAACCATATCGATATTGTTTTATATTCTTAATATAACAATATCGTGCAAACTGATAAGTAGATTTATTTTGCGAAGAAGTTTATTATAAGTTGAATTTGTTTTTTTTTCTATTTTCATAGATACAACAAAATTAGTATAAAAGACATGTATGTTAATATCAATCTCTATAGAATATAATGCATGTAGGCAAAACTGATTAACACTAGTAATGATCAATGAGAGAAAAAAGTCGCATTGTTTCTATGAACTTGTCATCAGGGAACAGCGGAAGAACGATCGAACTAATTACTAGATTATTCATTTGTCTGGCTAACATATTTATCAAATCATGTTTCTATCGGACAATGTCCTTTTTTTTCTATTCAGGTATTAAATCTCTCTTGAATTGATTGGTTGATCAAGAGAATATTAATACAACCAGAAAGAAAAGAAAGAGAGAGAGAAAGAACAAGTCTATAATTTTCAAGATCAAATGTAAAAAAGAGGGGGAGAGAGAGAACAAATTTGTGGCGCTTGATTGAGTCGCTCATTCAATTGCCGCCCTGTATGCGTTTTCAAGTCTCTCGAATTATCCATTATCGCGATAATACAGGCGGGCCTTTTTCTCGGCATCGATACTTGAAAAATATGTATGTGTATTGTCAGGACAACCTTCATCATTATGTGCTGCGAGCCAGTCTATGTATACATACATATATACATATATGTATTGTTATATATGAAACAACAACGATTGAACGATGACGCCCCGTTGAGCACAGACAGACTGATTGTGTAAGTAATGTACGTAAGTATAAGTTCTCATTCAACTTAAAAGAAAAGGTAAAAACGTTTATTCTGTCTTTTTCTCATAAAGAATTTATTTTTAACATTTAAAGTTAGTTTTATAAATACACATATTTTTATAATGACAGCATTCCTTTTCCTATACACCTTCTGCTTACATACCCATCATATGTCACGTTCTATTACATTAAATCAACAAACATCGTGTGGCTATATTTGTTTTAATGTATATATGATCCATCACAGAATAAATGAAAGAATCAGGTTTCTTTATGTTATACACCTTTTAAATTATTGATAAACAAATGTATGTTTATTTTACTTGATTTTCTTTTCTTTTCTTTTAATTGAATTGAGCTATCAATATTTTCTTGTATTATTATGACTTCACTTCAAGTTTTAATTAATCAGAATCAATGTTTCTTTTTGATGAGATTTTTTTTTTTCTTTTTTTATTTACCTAATAGACATCATTGGTTAAAGTGCTCTTTGAACTACTCGAATAGCTTATGTATCACTTAAAGTTCTTAACTTAAATATACTCTCTTTTTTCTATTGATATATAATTGTTTTAATCCATATATCATTGAATATATAGATATACTCGGAAATTGACTAATGGAGAAAAAAAAAAGAAGCTCTTGTAAACTATCGATCGATTGATTGTGTTGATAGATGCCTGTCGTAAGGTTTAACATTATTTCAGAATAATGATTTACTAATTCTTCATCTCCTCCTTCTCTTTTTATCTTGTTGAAAGACAAGATTTACATGTATATGATGATGATGAACAACGTTTGGTTGAGACTTAGCAAAAAAGAAATAAAACGAAAGATGTTACTTCCGTACCGCATTTTTAATTTTTCTTTGATTTGCATATAAGCAATAGAATGATGACGCCGGTGAGCTTAGCCACACTTGCTCAATTTGAACAAAGAAGGAGGAAAAGCTGTTAAAATCTCAAATGAAAATATTAATGAATATTCATATGTAAAGATGTGTGAACTGGAGACATAGACCGGATAAGGCGATAAAGTGACGATAGATGACAAACACGTGCTCTATATTGAAATGATAGACTTTATTTATCACAGCTTTAGTTTTTGTTTAACAATAGAGAGAGAGAGAGTGAGAAAAAAAGACTATTTTTTTTTAAGTGAATTGTCTTTATCTTTTCTTCCAATCGAATAATTATAATTAGAAAGAAGAAAATATATGTAAAGAATTTAATTCAGATTGAATTGTTTCACTATGACACGCACACTATGAAGCCAATTATAATCATTCTGTTACGGAGTTTTTCTCAGTGAAATTATTTAAGCTTATCTTCAATCAAATGTATATATAAATTCATTCTCAAGTGTTGATTTTTTTCGTTATACGAAATAAAATTTATTTCAATTCTCAGATTTTTATTTTCATATTTATAATCAATCACAATCATTACAATTGTTGTCAGTAAGTAATAACGAATTTAAACTTTTGAGAATACATAAATAAAAGATTAATCTGAAAAATAATATTTCTGATTTAAACAAAAGTATCCTAAACAATAGAATAGAATAGTAGACAAATATGACTCTTAATATTTACAGATCACATTACTTCATTATAAAGTTTGATTATGAATATTAATCGAAGATAATTATAGAATTGACATCATTTCGAGTATTTCTAAAAAAGCAGGAAATAGTATATACACCAAATCAATTAGAAACGAAAAGAAATTTTTCTTGATTGATACAAAAACTTACTAGTATTTTAAAAGTATTTTTACAAAAAAAAACCTTCCATTATCAAAGAGATGAACTAAAAATTTATTATGATAATGATTTTTCTTTTGATTTTATTTTAGATACAATATGATTTTTTTTCTTTTTTTTCTTTTAATATTATCTCATTCTCAAATAATAAAACATCTTAATGAAATATCTATTAAAGAAGAATTACCAATTGGTACAATTGTTACATATTTAACTGATAAAATTCCTAATTTAGATCAATCATTAGAATATGATCTTGTTACACCATTATCTTCAGATCTTGATCTTTTTTCTATTGATCATACTCGTCATACACTTAATATAAAAAATCGTATAGATTTTGAAGAAATTTGTTTAAAAACAAATTCTCAACATTGTATTATTTCAATAAGTATTGCTGTATCAAATCATAATACAATTGATGTTTATATACTTCCAATACATATAAAAAATATCGATGATAATTCAATAAAATTTTCTGTTAATCAAACAATAATTGAAATAGAAGAAAATGATGAATATTGGTATAATAAAAGTTATTCATTACCACATGCCATTGATAATGATGGAGATGTAATAACATATTCAATATATTTACAAAATTGGAATAAACCAAATGGTTTATTTGAATTTGATGAAAAAAATTTATTATTAAAACCATTAAGAAAATTTGATCGTGAAGAACAAAATCTTTATTTATTACGCCTTATTGCACAAAATAAATATGAAAAAGATATATCAATTGATATTATTATTATTATTAAAGATCTTAATGATAATCAACCAATATGTCAATATAATAAAACATTATTTTATATAAATAATATTAATTCTATATCAAAATATTCATTAAATGTAACAGATTATGATGAGGGTGATAATGGAAAACTAGAATATAATTTAATAAATCCTTCATCTGGTTTTATACTTGATCGTTTAACTGGACAAATTACATTTAATTATACACAATGGATACGAACAAATTCACTTATATTATTTATTAATATAACTGATTATGGTAAACCATATCGTTTATCAACACAATGTATTGCAGAATTTAAATTAACATTTTTATATGATATTGAATTTAAAACAAATAATAATAATAATAATAATATAATTAATATTGAAAATATTAATTTACCTATTGGACAAATAAAAATTTATGATAAACAAGAAAAAAAATCTTGTTTAAATTGTTTAATTAATATAAATTCAACATATGATGATTTATTTTATTTTAATATAACAACATTAAATATATATTTAAATTTAAATTCAAATATATTAATTCGTATTTTATCAAATAATTTAATTAAAAATGAAAATCTATCATTAAATATAAATATTAATATTTATGATAAAAATAATCCATTAATAATCTCAACAAAAAATTATTCATTTATATTTAAATTTAATAAAGAAATAATATTATTTTATTCAAATATATTATTTATTAATATTCATGAAAATATTTTATTAAATGAAAATATTTCATTATATAATCATTATAATTATTGTTTATATAATCAATCAAAACAATTTATATTAATTGATTCAACAAATACATTTGAAATTGATAAAAAATATAATTTATTTATTAAAAAATATTTAAATATTAAACAACAAAAAAATTATCAATTAATTATTAAAGAAATTAATAATAATCAATCAAATCAGGTAAAATAAAAGATGATAATATAGTTTGTTTAGAATTAAACGATAAAATATAATTGAATTGTTTAGTTACATTGTAAATGAGAAACTATTATAATGTTTATGGTTGATAGAAATCGTTGCTATTTAAAGAAACAGTCGAATAGATTTCGAATAAGTGTTCAGCACTTAAAAATCATTTAAAACATGTTTTAGTGTGCTTTAATTTGAGAAGAAGATAAGGAGGAACTGATGCAAATTTTTATTCCTATTTACTTCAACATTGTGTTTCACAAAAACCATGTATGATATAAAGGATCGAATCTGTTTTTATTGGTTAAATTTCCAGTAAAGATATGTGGGACTGTTAATATAATAGATTGTACATTGACTATTACTCGGATCGAGATGAACGTAGAGAAAACTATTCAAGGTGATACTCATCGTTTGAACTTGTACAGGATCTACATAAAGATCGTAGCGAGATTAGCAAAAACTTTTAAGGCTTTTATTGATTCCACTAAGATCTTTCTATAACACTAAATATATGATCAAACAAAAGGTATCATTTCAAGCAGTTCTCTCGTTGGTAGTATGAGGTTTTTTATAAGTAGATTTGAGGTGAAAAAATTCAAGAGCTCTTCTAATATTTAACAGACCGAATTTCTAATAAATCTTTTCTCTTTTTCTATATAGATTAATGAATGTTCAATACAACTTCGAATAAATGTTTATAATCCGTATTCAATATTAAATATCTATCCATATTTTTCTCAATCATTTTATATATTGACAAGTAATAATATATCTGAATTTATTCTTCCATCATTACCATCTTATGTAAAATATATTTCATCAAAATCAAATGAAATTTCTATTGATGAAAAAAATGGTTCAATTCAAATACAATCATCATCATTATTTTCATCTTATTATTATGATTTTTATATTGAAGCTATTGATTCTCGAACACCATCATTAAGTTGTTCAATACCTATACGTATTTTTTTTGGTATTAATCAGCAATCACCTCGATTATATGATAATATAACAATGAAATCAATTGAAATTTCATCAACTAAATTTCTTTATCAAATAAAAGCTTATGATCCAGATTTATTATTAAATGATCAAAATAAATTTTTTCCACCATCAATTCAATATGAAATCGAACCTTCAATAGATCTCGAAATTGAACAATATACAGGACGAATATTTTTAAAAAATTTAAATAAATCAATTTATAATTTTACATTAATTCTAACTGATTTTGGCCAACCAAATCGTTTAATAACTCGACAAAATCTAATATTTAATATAATATCAAATAAAAAATTCTATAAAAAAGAAATTCCATTAATTATTTCAACAACATTTATTTTAATAAGTACAAGTATACTTCTAATAATTATCCTATTTATTATTATAATACTTATATGCAATTGTTGTCATTGTAAATCATCAACAAAAAAATCTTTATCAAATCTTTCACCAGCAACACATGATAGTCGTTTAATTGATAATGAATATGTAAGAATATTGAATAGAAATAAAAAAATAAAAGAAATTTCCTAGAAATGAACTGATTTTCTTTTCTTTTATTATTTTTAGATTACAACAACAACGTCATTACCTCGTGTTGTTAATCGAGAACAACGAATATATCCAACAGTATCTAATGATAATCAACGAAAACTTTTAGAACAAATTCATCTTCCACCTCCAGCATTATATTCAACTGAAAAAAGTTTCATAAAACAAGATGATCAACATAATTTATCAATGAATGATATTAATAAATATTTAGAACGTTTTGAAAGAATTTATAATAATTCATCAGAACAATATCTTCGAGAACCTGTAGGATCGGTTGTATAAATATGTTTAGATAGCTTTTCTTTTTCTTTCTTTTTTTTTATTAATAAAATTTATCAGTGATAATTGAAATTTATTACAGAATTTGTACAACTTATATGTTGATTTTCATTTATATAGTAATCATGTAAGTATCCTTTATTGTGTCTTAATATAGTAAATACAGAATTGGATGAAATATTGTGTTTACCAACTAATTTACATTACTGATAAATTCTGACCATCGTTATTATACTCATTAAATGAACTTTTTTGGTTCAATGTACGATAGCGTTATGATAATATTGTATCTTCTGATGTATATAGTTATCAAGCAATAAGTCGTGAAATTTTGGTGCATTAACTAGAAATGATATAGAGGAGAGAGACACAATCGTGTACGTGTATATATTTAAGAAGGGTTATAATAGCGATTGGAATTGAAGAACTAGCATTCAAGTTTAGACTTATAAGATGTTTACCTATTGAAGATGATCATTAGTGAATGTTTTATTGTAGGTATGTGTTTGTATAAATTTTTATAACTACAACCTTGAATTATTGACTTTATTCGGTCATCTTCAATTGGAACTATAATAATTATATTAAGTAGAATATGAAATTTGAGTATATTTATCAGTTAAATTGATATTTCAGATTAAACTTGTTATTCTACATGGTTTAAATAATTGAAAATGTTTATTCCTTTCATCATATTACTACCAGATTTAATATAGTTATTTGTTTATTATATTTCACTGACTATCTTTCATTATTATTATTTGATACTCTATCGTTAGTCATCGGTTAATAGTCATGATTTCGATTGAAAACGACTAATTATGAATTAAATCTCAAGGTATTCATTCGTTTTTCGTACATAGTTATTATTATATGATATTATACTGATTATAATCTATTATTTTAAGCCTTTCTAGTCTATTCAAAAGTAAGTAAAAATTCTCTGAATCAATAAACATGAAACAACGTTCTTGTCATAGATTTTTTCATAATGAAGTATAGAATGAAAAGAATTTTGACAGAATTATAAAGTACTTAAAATTTCTAGGAGTTTAAATATGCTTCTTATTTAATTTTCGTCGAATAGAGAGACGATATTTGTATTACAAGAATCTGGAAAGATCAATGACAAAGAATGTCGATTGGCGAAAGATTTTTAACTTTATCAAATTAGTCGTATTTTCATAAATATTGAATCAAAAATTTTTAATTAAGTCTCGATGAGATATGGTTTTGTCTGCTGTATTAGGTTCGAGTTAAATTGGTATACATCTTTATTTACTTCTTTTTAAATCAAAATTTGTCCTGAAAATTTATTACATCAGTTAAATTTGAATTATTTTTTCAACCAATCATGCTGTATAATTCAGTATTAACAATCAATCTACCATTCATCTATTCTTTATCCATAGAAAAATTCTATTAATATAAAGCACTTATGCATTATTAATACTTCAATCAAATGTAAAATTTAGATAAAATTTAATCAATTTTTAATTAATTTATCTATTTTTAAAGATAATTAATTTTTATTAATTTTTATTTTTTTCTATAACATCATCGTGAAACATAGATATAAAGAATATGTATAAACAAACTATATCGACAGCTGTATGAATAAACTATGGATTCCTGTTCGTTGATTTATAAGAAGGAATAAATAGAAGAAAAACAACTAACATATACGAGAAATTTCTTAATTGATTTTTGCTTTTTTTTTCTAGAGTCTTTTATTCTTTTTAATACTCATCATCATTTTAAAAAATGGGTTTCGGTGATCTTCAATCCCGTGATGGACTTCTTTTACTTAACAATTTCCTTGCTGATAAATCATATGTCGAAGGGTTTGTTTTATCGCTTTTTTGTTTTAAAAATTGATTGTTGTTTTTTATTTTTGTTTTTAATAGATATCGTCCAACACAAGGTGATGTTGTTGTATTTGAAGCTGTAAAGAAGGCTCCACCAGCTGATCTTGAAAATGCTCATCGCTGGTACAAACATATTGCTTCATTTAATGATGCAGAAAAACAAAAGTAAATTTTTTTAAAATTGTTTATTGATTATTTTTATTTTTTTAATGTTCAAATTTTTAAAATAGATTTGAAGGTCAACGTCAATCAATTGATCATTATGGACGTCAACATGGTCAAGATAGTCAAGAAAAACATGTATTTAAATCACTTTCTGTTAATCCAGCTGAAAAACAAGCTGCTAAACCAACAAAACCAGCTGATGATGATGATGTTGATTTATTTGGTGATGAAGATGAAGAAGAAAGTGAACAAACAAAACAACGTTTAGCTGCTTATGCTGAGAAAAAAGCTAAAAGTAAATTGAAAATTTTGTAAAAAAAATAAAATCAATATTTTTAATGTTTAATATTCTTTAGAACCAGCTATTGTTGCTAAAAGTACAATTATTCTTGATGTATGTATTCGAAAAAAGAAGATTCATGACTTTTTTATTTTGTTTTTTATAATTAGGTCAAACCATGGGATGATGAAACTAATATGGAAGAACTTGAAAAAAATGTTCGTTCAATTGAATTAGATGGACTTCTTTGGGGTGCATGTAAGTTTTAAATAAATTTTTCTTTTTAAATAAAATAACTTTTTTTAATAAGCTCGTCTCGTTCCACTTGCATATACAATTAAGAAATTACAAATAACTTGTGTTGTTGAAGATGATAAAGTAAATATTCTAGGTTTTTTTTTTTCTTTATTAATTTTAATAAATAATATTTAGGTTGGTACGGATATTCTTGAAGAACGTATTATGGAATTTCAAGATCATGTTCAATCAGTTGATATTGCTTCATTTCAAAAAATTTAAATTTTGTTATGAATTTTTTTTGTAACATCGATTTGTTTGTTTTATTTTTTTTTTGGAGATGAATATCTGCATAACATGATGAAATAAAATTGATTTTAAGAGAAAAAGAAAAAAAAGAAAAATGAATACTTCATGTGTTCGTATTTTAGATGGCTGCTGCAATAGAGACAAAACTCTATGTAACTAATTTTCCGAGTTCAGCTACTCGACAACAATTACAACAATTTTTTTCACGATTTGGTCGTGTTCAAGAATGTGCGAGTAAGTTAAATAGAATATAAGAAATAACTAAGAGATTTGTTTATTTGAATAAAATTTTGATATATCTGACGAAGTTAACCATTCACTATTGAGTTTTGATTTAAGATTGGGTTCATATTTAGATCTACTTGGAACTAAGATAGCTTAAAGGTTTACCTTGACAGAACATTTTCTTTTCGAGATATTAAAGTCCTAAAGTCACTTATGCCAGAATTTTCTATTTTTTCGAACTTTAAGATTTCTTGTTTTTAGTTATGTGGAATTCATATGCATTCGTCCATTATGCGACGATGGAAGAAGGTAAATTAATATATTTCAAATGATCTAAAATATTTTTCTTTAAATAATATAGCTCGTCGTGCTCTTGATCAATCGAATGGTGCCATGTTTCTTAATCGAAAACTAATTGTTCAATTATCTACATCTCGTTTTCGACCACAACCAAAAGAAATAAATTCTTCATTATCACAACAACCACCTAAACAACTTATGATTATGGATACTCCATTATCATCATCTTTTCCTTATCATACAACAGGAGGATCAACAAATTTAAAACAGCAGCAATCAACTTCACTTGCAACACAATATCCATATTCCGAATTTAATTATGATATGATAGCATCAACCGGTCTTTGTCAACAATCATCATCATCACCTATTCCAGATAATCAGAATTATTTTCGTCCTCCATCACCATTATCTCAGGATATGAATAATTATTATTCACAATATTCGAATGTTTCTATTGATCGAATGACCCCATCATCATCATCTTTAAAAATGAATCATATAAAATCGAATAAAAATATTAAAACAGGTAATTCTAGTCGAATGGATTTAATAAAATAATATAAACGGTTCGATACCAGGGATGAGCAATCTTTTGGACACCTTTGCTAATAAATGATGGCAAAAATTTTCGTATAATTTAAGCTGAGGTATCATCCGTTAGAAATAAAAATAATTTTTTTTTCAAATCAAATAAATATAAAATATAATATAATAAAAAAAAATATATATATTTTAGACATTGGTTTCAATGGTGAAATTCCAAAATTATATTGTACGAATTTACCAGATAATTGTAAAGCAAATGATTTACAACGTTTATTTTCATCATTTGGTCATGTTGTTGATTGTGTTATACTATGGGATTATTATGCATTTATAACATATAAAACATTCTTAGAAGCAGAACGTGCTTTAATAGCTCTTAATGGATTTACATGGAAAGATCGACATCTTATTGTTGAATGGTCACGTGCATCTGGCCGACGACAACAACAACAACAAACATCAGTATCACCAACACCACCGAGACTTGGTTCATTTGGTTGTATGTTAAATCAAATAAAGAAGAAAAACATCACATTTATTTTTATTTCTTTTTTCTTTAGCTGAAATGTCAACACCACCATCACCTCGTACACGTCCATCAACATTATTAACTCATCCATCTGCTTCAAATAGTCAATTTTATGGAAATAATTCACCAAAAATACTTTCACCACCACTTAAATCTCAATCACCACATCAAACATTTAATCAAAATCTTGCTTTAATGTCAATTATACAACAGCAACAACAACAACCATTTTTACATCATCATACATCAATTTCATATAGTGCATATAAAAATGGAAATAATAATGAAATATTATTAAATGATAATCAACAATTATTTGATAGGTAAATAAAATTTCTTTCTTTTATTTTAAATATATTTATATATTTTATATTTAGTTTAAGAAATTCATCATCAAATCATCGATTAGATTTATCACCATTTATGGATACAAATTCTTCAAATATAAATACAATTTTTTCATCATCATCTGAACTTAATACACCATCATCAGCAGCATCAATATCACATGTTTATCAACCATCAGATATAGCTGCTTTACTTGAACCATTATCTCCTGATGTATCAAATAATAATGATAATGATAATAATAATAAATCAAATGAAAATTCAATAAATGATATAACAAATACTTTATCATTAACATCAAATAATGTTCCACCATCATGTTCATCAGCAGCAGCTGCTGGTGCTGCAGCATTATTTCAAGAAAATATTCTTTCATCATTATTTAATTCATTTGAACCATTTAATAAATTATTTCCAAATGATGAACAATCAACAACAACATCATCATCATCATCATCACGTTACAATCATCTTTCACCATTATTAACAACAGCACCCGATAATAGTCATTATCCAATGTCTTATGGTCATAATATTTCTTGGCGTTAAATAAAACAGTTTTTGTTAATTATTTGTTTGTTTTTTTTTTCTTTTTCTTTTTCGCTCTCTCTATTTCTCCGGTGTGTGTGTATTTGTTATTTCATACAAAACTATTTACACCCGCGCGCTTTTTTTTTTCTAGTCGCACTTGTCTGTCTTTGTCGGCCATATTTTTTCTTTCTTGTCTTCTTGCGCGATGAATAGTAGTTCATTTTGACATATACGAGTTTTTTTTAGGCAAAAAAAAAAACTTGAAACTATTTCTGTTTGCTATAGTTTAGCTTTCTACGTATGTTTGGTTTGAAAAACAAACTATTTCCTTTCTCAGGTTTTTGTTTCTTTGTTTAAAAAAAACAAGAAGGTACTCATCATGACTTCATCTCTTTCTTCGTTTTTCTTTTTCATCCCGGTCCTTTGTTGTAATACATCTATCTGTTTTGTTTTTCTTTGTATTTAAAAAAAAAACCATACTCCCATTTGTTTGAACAGTTTTCTCATTTATTTACTCTCATTGTTTATGTTGATTTTGTTTTTCTTGAATGGATGAGCTCTTGTTGTTTGTTATTCAGTTGTGTTTTGTCTCCTTGTCTTCTTCTGTTGTTGTTGTTTTTTTTTATTACTTCGCACATAACTACACTAGCATGTCTAACATCGTACTTTGTTTCTCTTTTTTTTTTTGTTTTTTTTTCATCCTTATTTTTCTATTATTATTCTCTGTGGATTTCAACCAGGATTTATTGTGTTGAACATGTATACGATTGTACTTCAATGATGAAGACAATGCTAACGAAAAAAAAAGTAAAGAAAACTTTATTGACACGACGAAAAGTTTTTTTTTTTTGAATAAAAAAAAACTGACGAAATGAGAAAAGAAATGATCATTTATAATCATAATTGTTTTTAATTGATCTTTTATATGATTTTAAACTTGTTGAATATGAATATACAAGTGAGTGATGATCCAATCAAAAAAATACATTAACCTAACTTATGAAAAGATAATCCAGGTCAATCTCGGTACATCAAATTGATTCTAAGTACACTGTTACACTACGATAGTATTCAATCGATTCTTGACATTGTTTTTTCATTAAAATCTACATACTGAATTTACTGATTTCTGGTATAAAATAATCAAATCTGTTCATATTTGATCTGATTTGAGAATATCTAATATCATTGAATATAAACAAAAACTGTTGCAATTTATTGTCCCTCTTAGCTAATGATTTATCGAAGTGATCGTAGTCTGTAATCGAATATTAAGTTCATTCTATAAAGTTTAGTAAAGTGAAAACAATCGGAATGCATGCTGCAATAATATCTATATTGATACCAATAGTGATTGTCAAATTTCAATAACTATAAATTAAAAGTTATTAGATATTAACCGATGTACTTTCAATAGAAGTAAATGGATGAAAATCGATGAAAGAATACAAAGAAACTATAGTTCTATTGAGATTCATTATATATTCTATTAGTATATATTGTTTCGGTTCTTTTCTCTATGTATGTATAATGAGAAACTACAATGCCGTAAGCTATTATGAATGTCAATAAATATATTTCTTATCGTTTATGTCAGATAACAATGTTCTTAATCTTTGTTCTCACGCTCGTTTTACAACATTCTAGGGCACTCTAATAAGCAATTAGTTTTTATTTTCGACGCATATTGATCAGATTTTAATATGTGATGCTGTCAATAAAGAAGAGAACAATAAAAATAAGAATAATAATTTCAACATAATATGAAAGAGATAGAAATAATCGCTATCATGATTAATAACTTAATTATGAAAATAGTATTCTCCAAACTATTGAAGTTAAACTATATACCTTCATAAACATAGCCAAATTTAATAATTGTAGTCTTAGATTTTATTTATATTTAATATTAATTGTCTAATCTCAGTAGCCAATTAGAAATATACATGTACAACTAGTTGAACCGGTTATAGCATATTTGAAATTAAATCTTAGCTCAACGTGATTGTGAATATATCATACATAATCACTTTAATAATGTATCACAATCAATTATCCAAACGTTAGAGATATCATTCCTAGGTAACTATTATAAAGTTACAGAATATCTGTCTGCTATCTATGTGAAAGTATACAGATCAATTTAGACTAGACAAACATCTGATTCGATCGTCAAAATCATGAATCCAATTAATTACTCATACACCATTTTGTTTTATGCATAAGAATACATATAAGTAATTCAATTGAAGCATAATTGTCATATAAATACAGTTCTAAAGATTGTATTTAAGGTAGGTTTATTTGCATCGAAATATGTGCTAACACATAAGAATTGTCAAAATCAACTATTGTATTAATTAATTATTTTGCTTTCGTTGACCGACTCTGTCGAATACGATGACTTTGAACGTTGTATCATATTGTTTAATATGGTTTTTGACAAATTCAATAAAAAGATCTATTCAATTTGAGATTAGTATTATAAATCAAAAGGTAATGAATGTAACTAGTGAGGCAGATTTACCAATTATTCAACCACTTTTACCTTGGCTGTTTGTACTTAGGTATTTATAAAAACTAATTTGATAATAAATATTCTACAGAAAATTCTAGATATAGAGATTTATATATGTTTAAAAATTCAGCTATAGGATAAAATTATTATTACCATTAATTATACACATATATAGACAATTTGACAACTTTTAAAGAATACAATAAGAGAAATTACCCAGAAAAATGTTTAAAAGGCATTTTGATTAAAAATACCGCACACAAGTTCCATCGATTTCTGGAGTATTCTTATCGGTTACATTCATTTTCTCACATCTTTTCGATCAATTCTAGTGAAATCTTCCTTTTTCGAATATCTATTATCATCGATCTGAATTGTTAAAAATTTGAATCATTATCTCACATATATGGCGATTTCTGCTACTATAATTTTACGGTTAAGTAATTTCCATGCTGTTCGATTGATCTTGTAATATTCCATGCTTCTTTTTGTTTTTTTGGCATAATGATCATGTAAAAGAATATATAATAATCCAAAATTCATGCCGTAATGTTAGAAGAATTGCTATCTCCATCAACTTAAATGTTTTCTCTTCGCTAATTGCGCCATCTAACTCTCTCATATATCTCATGGTTGACTATATGCACCAATTGAAGTGATTTTTTCTTCCATCATTACTATCATATACAGTGTATATTCTGTATATAATTAATATTAATTAATAGAAAATACATGGCGTATAGAAATCCTCAACAACCACAACAGCAACATCCTGCTCAACAACAAGATGATTTAGCAATTAAAGTTAAACGATCATTTACTAATTTTGATACTAGTCTTAAAGTGAAAAAAAAAAAATTTAAAATAAAGAAAATTCATCAAATATAATTTAGACATTTCTACATGAATATTCTTCCATATTACAAATGGATGATACACGAATGAAGTAATTCTTTTCTTTTTTTTTTAAAGAAAGAAATTTTTATTCAAAAAAAAAATATTCTAATTTTAGTTCTCAAACACCTGATAGTCTCACACAAATTTCTCAAAATCTCGTACGACGTTATGAAGCTTTACTTGTTGCTCTTGATTTATTCGAATCAAATTTAGTTTGTTAAAAAAGAAAAAACCATATATATTTATTTTTTGATAATTTTTTAGCGTATGTTACAAGATTATACATCAACACAAAATGATTTTCGTCGTTTTATGCCATCTCCACAAGCAATTGCAGAATCATGTCCATCTTCAAGTCATCAACCCGTACCAATAGCTCCACATATTGGTTTATCTGTTGATCCTGCTCATTATCAATTTTTATTAAATAAAGTACAAACACAAATTGATTCATTTAGTACATTACGTGAATTAGGAAAAAAATTTCTTGAATCAACATCAACAAATGTTAATGCAAATACATCAAATAAATAATAGACTTTATCTTTTTTTTCTTTCTTTTTTTCTTGTTCTCTGTTCTTTTTATTATATAAAATAAAAAATAAAAACACTCAAAAACGATTAGAATTATAATAAATAGTTTAAAATCATGAATGATCAACATTATTCTAATATCACAAATCATGATTATAACAATAATAATAATTCAATAAATATATTTGATAATGATTTTAAAAATACAATGGAAATTATTATTGCTGAATATATCGGTTCAATTCCAAAGAATTATTTTGTTTGTTTATATTTCTTACATTTAATTTTTTTTTTCTATTAAAAATATCTTTTTATTTAGATTGAACATCAACAATTAACTTCTTATACTTTTTATCCACCTTTAAGTTTTAGACAAATTCATAAACTTGCAATTGATAATGTTACAACAAATGAAGTTCAAAAACAAATAATTGAAAAAGTATATAAACAATTAGAATTTATTTTTCCAAATAAGACAATTAATTGGAATACAGTTATGCAATCAACAGCAAGAAAATTTATTGCAAATGCTGTTGAACAAGCTATTGAAATAATACGAGAAAAATTATTAGCTAATATTGATAATGAAAAACAAATATCAAATGTAATTGTTCAACGTTTTGTATTAATTAATAATCAATTAAAATTTATTTAAAATCTTTTTTTATTAGTTAGAATTTTTTCAAGAAATAAATTTATTAATACAATATTTATATGAAATTTTCGTTGTTCTTCTTTTTAAGAAATATTTCTCAGTAAAAACTGAATGAGAAAAACAAGTTTATGCTATTTTGAATGACTTCATCAGATGATTTTTACCTATAAATGCTTCTTTTCCCTTTCCAAAATCTTAGATCCATCATTGGTATTTCCTTAATATATAATCGTCATTTATGACTTTCATTATCGTTATCTATATCATTGAGATTTTTTGATCATTTACGATCGTAAAACTACTCTGACTGTTTTATTATTACGATTAAGAGCGATTATCTTTTAGAGAACAAAACCATATTTTTCTAAACATAAATTCATGCAAGTGTACATATTGATAAAAACACTGAAAAAAGTTTAAAATCGTTTCATCCTATTAAAAAATAGAATACACCTAAAGATATAATTTAAAAAATCCTACAGTTTTCAACATACCATTATGAAAAAGATAAAATAAGAAATAACCGAATTTATTTTCTAGTATTAACATACATATTATTTTCTCATAGTTGAAATTAGATCGTTCAAAATTTTGTTCATTTTAAAAATACATAAATGCAACTGTAAAATATTTTGTTTTTCTAAAAGGATGAAAAAATGGGATGCAAAACCTGGATATTTATTATATCCAATCCGTTACTTTTTATAGACTTTTGTATAAGTTTATTTTTCATTTTCTTTCAAAATATATCTATAAATAGTTTTAGACCTAATTATATATGATTTTGTAGAGAATTTCAATCACGATGTTTTGATACGGGAAAATATATTTTTTATCACAGAGATAATATAGAAGAAATCTTGGAAATACTAACAGTGCAGTTATTTTTAATTCTAAAAATATAGATTTTCTTGCATTTTTTTTCATATACAGTAATAGTGGTTCAACAATTTAATTTAATAAATATTTACTACTAGCGGTAATACCCGGCGTTGCTCGGGAAATCTTCATAGTGGAAACTTACTATGTTAGAAAACGACAGAAGATCTATAGAAGGCTCGTTTAAGACCATTTCATCTATTATTACTACATGTCCCGCCGTGCATACACTTATGTTCATTTTTAAATCGGATAATTCAGCAAATAGTGGGGGGGATGTGACTATCCTTCTCTTAACTCATGCGTATTGCCATATCTTATACCATCAACCAGTGCAAAAAAAGTGATATTGGGAGGCGAATATTCTAATAATGGCAGCAAATGCTCCGAAATAATCATACACACAAATTATCTGGAAAAGACATTTACTGTAGTAAATCCAATAATAGGTGGGGGAAACACCTCCTCAGATAATAGTTTTGAGTCAAAAACCATCCTATTACCTTCCTCAGGACCTAAGGAAGTATTGCGGAAAATTTGGTGACGCTAGCTTTTACCGGGATTGAGTTATAAGCAAACAGACAAACATTCTCCTTGATATATATAGATTCATAGAAGAAATATATTCTGATTTAAAGGTAACATTTTAATACATGCTTTGATAATATTATGATATATAGCATAGAAAGAGAGTTCTATTAATGCAAAACATACACTATAAAATTAGAAATTGATCCAGTTCGATTTGAAATACATCCTGATAATCGAAAATTCAATGTATCTCAAATAAAAATTTCTGAATTGTAGAAAACAATATTATAAGCTTAATAAAGATGAAAGACAACTAGCGCCTTCTATTTTCTATTTTCTTATTGGAGTATTTATTTTATTTAAAATTTATTTCTGAATCATTTAGTAATTTAACTTGGATATCTCTCTCTAATATGTTTTGTCCATATATATATATATACGTATGTTTATCCTTTGTTTAGAATATTTTACCAATACGATTATTTTATTGCTTGTTGTAATTTACTTGTTTACATTTTAGACTTTAAAATTTTTTCACATATATTTCGTAAGATTTGAAAGAAAAAGAAAATAATAAATAAAGTCAGTTCGTGATTACATGTAAGATTAAGCAATACTATATATACGTGCAATTATGAAAAAAAAATTTTTTTTTTTCCATTCACTATTAACAGATTATTACACAATAGATAAATACATATATTCTTTATCAATTAGTTAAAAAACGTGCTTAAAAGAAATATATAATAATCTGTATAAGAATATTCATAATTTGTCAGTAATAGTATTTGACAGGTAAGTTAGATGAGCAATAGAAAGAACAAGAATAATATAAATGAGTAACGATCGTCGATCGATATTTACTGTCTACTCTATATGAACTTTATTCATGGATTTGTCTTTTTGACGGATGTGTATTCTTGTTTGTCTGATGAAGAATAAGAAATGAAAAAAAAAAAAGAATTCTTTTTTAGTTTTTTTTTCTAGATCATTTTTATTTTGTAAATGGAGTCAGTCCATTCTCATGTACCATCAGTAGCATTATTTGTTACTGTAAGTTTTTATTTGTAAACTTTGTTTTTTGAATAAAAAATCAATATTTATTTTAGCGATCGGAAATTGATTTTTCTCATCGTTCACCAAGTCCAATATGTCAACGATGGTTTATGGTTTTATATCTTAAATCAGAAGCAAAAGAACTTGCATTAACAGTATAATTCTTTTTTTTAAATTTCATAAAGAAAAATCTATTATCTATATTTATTAGGTTTATCCAGTAAATATGAAAAATCCTGAACAAGAATTTAAAAAAGCTTATAATTCAAATCCACCTGTTGTTGTATTTGATGAAACAAATGATAAATCATCTCAAGTTGTTTTAACTGATAATCGTGATATTGATGCTGAAATAAGTAAACGTTTTCCTGTAACAAATATGAGTTCATTAAAAGAAGCTGAAGATGTTTGTTCAAATGTTTATATTAAATTTCATCCATATTTAAAATCACCAACAGGTGATCCACAAGAACATATTAAATTACGTTCATTATTAAGTGAATTAAAACGTATCAATGATTATTTTGATGAAACAGGAACAAAATTTTTATCTGGAAATGAAATGACATTTGCTGATTGTGATATTATGCCAAAACTACAACATATACGTGTTGCTGGAAAATATTATAAAAATTTAGATATACCTATTGAATATCATGCATTATGGTCATATATGGAACGTTGTTATCAATCAAAAGCATTTCAAGAATCATGTCCATTTGATCAAGATATATTAATGCATTATGAAGGAAAAGTTGGAGCAAATAATAAACCATTTGGTAAAACACCAACATTACAACAACCAACAATGACATTAACAGTACCAGGACGTGAACACAGTGAATGAAAAGAAACAGATAAACAAACAAAACAAACATCAAATTCAATAGATATATATGACATTTTTTCTTTATCATCATTTTTTTTTCTTTTTGTGTGTGTATAATTTTGGTTTATCATCAATCTCATGTTTGTTTTTCTTTTTGCATTATTGTCAGCTTTTTATATTTCGAGAGATATTAAATGATTGAAATATGATGAAATCTCTTGGATATTTGGTCAAATAAAACTGTTTGCTCTTTTCGTTCTTTTTTTATTTTATATATTTAGTTTTTAGATCAAGTTTAAAAGAAATATGATGTACGAAGCACAAGAAAAAGATATGGTATTTATTCTTTTTTTTCTTTTAAAACATTAAACGATTTTCTACAATTAATTACATTATTATTTCTGGTTTGATAACAAAATAATCTATCGTTTTTATTATATTTAGGATTCACTTGCTAGTTTTAAAAGTGGTAAATCATTAGAAATTACTGGAAAACAGTATTATGTATGTTCACAAAATTCAATGTTAAATTTACTTGTATCATCAAATCGTTATGGTTATATTTTTTATGCAACAGAAAATGATGGTCTTGCTATAATACCATCATCATATATTGATCGAGAATCTCGTTATTTAAGTAAATTATCTGCAGATGATGATGATGATGATAATAATAATAATGAAAATGATAATATTGATAAAAATACAATTATTAAACGATCATATATGCCTAATTCATTAATAAATAAACCTTCTTCAATTATTCCATGTTGGTTATCATTAAATTCTGATGAAACAATACTTGCTATAGTTCTTTCAGAATTAGATACTCACTCATGTTTAATTATTTTCTATGATGTTATTAAATTAATTCAAATAGTAAATATAAATGATAAAAAAAAGAAAAATTTAAAAAAAAAATTTTTTATTTTAGCCTGATGTAATACCAATATGTCCACCTATATCGTTATCAAAAGATGCTATTGGTGGTGGTATAAAAAAATTTACATGGAATCCAGCAATACCAAATAAATTTGCTTATATTGATGAAAATGGATCAGTATCAATGTTTGATATTGATCTAAATTCTAAACAATTAATACCTTTCGGCAAATGTGATGCAAATGATGCAAATTCATCAAGTATATTTATTTGAGTTTTATTTTTTCGTTTTTTATATTTGATATACTTTTTAAAAAAAAGCTCAGTTATCTATATTTAATTTTTCTAGTTTGTTGGAGTGCAAAAGGAAAACAACTTGTTGTAGTTACATATGATGGTGCTTTAGAATTATACGACCAAAATATGCATATAAAAAAAAAATATGTATTACCTGTGACGAATTCATCATATCCTCCTTGTATTAGTGTACTTTGGTTATCGACTTATCAATTTTTACTTGGCTTTGCTGATAATAGTCCAGATGGAAATGTAAATGATAATTCATTTTTTCATATAATGGTTACTTATGATAAAGTAAGAATAAATGTTAAAATGGATATTTATTTTATTCTATTTTTTTTTTCTTGAATTTTATAGCAGGATCAATTTTGTCAAGGACTAATTTCTTATGATCTGTTTTTCGATGCTTCACAAGCTCCAGCTACAGTAAATCCACAATTTTTCTATGGACAATTACATGAAACGTATAGAATTTATATATATATATATTTTGTTTTTTTATTTATTTAAATAATTTAGTAAAATGATCATATGTGGTCTTACGAAATCATTGAAAATTAATGTATTTGGTCCAGATGAATCCAATCAGGTTTGTAAATATTAATTATTTTTTTTAGAAAATTTATGGAATAAAGAAGATTTATACGATTTTATACATAGAATCTTGAAGTGATCCAAAGCTGAGGAAAGTATTCGAGATATTCATAATCACGGAGATTAGTACTCAAGTATTAGGCGTTTGAAAGAATGTGAATGAATAAGACCGGTTTTCTACTATCGAAATATTTTTATTTTTGTGTTAATATCAATATTATTCTATAGAAATGGGTAAATTCTTTTCAAGTATGTAGGAGCACAAGTATGACTCAAAGAATTGATAGATTTGGAAGACAGAAAAATGGCGCTATTCACTCTCGTTGGTTTAGAAAATGATGACGAATATGTATTTCTGCATTTGAAAGATGAAACAAGTAGCTAGTTTCTTGTTCTTGAATTTGATATATTTATACAACTATGTTGTATTCTATTTAATGTTCATGTCAGAATGAAAGATGAATGAATGTAACTGCATTAACTCGATAACAGCAATATTTATCTATCTGTAATTTTCACTAACTGACAGAGAAGAATTTGGGACATATGTTTTTGTCTGATAATATATACGATAAAATCCCTTTAAAATTAATCATTTCCGAAAGAAAAAAGATGCAAAAGAATGCATGAAAAGATTGTTTCATCTAGATGACATTTTGATTTCAATAGAGTCTTAAGATCTATAGTTCAAGATTCAATATATTCTCTTACTCTTCACCATATTTTCATCGAAATGTCAAACTATTATGATAAAAAGTACGAAAAATTCTGTATTACTTACTCGAATAAATACATAAGTCCATTTGCTCAACGTTTGAATGTAATGAGAATATAATTTGCATTATATCTTAAACTATATATCTGACGTCTCTCTATCTAAATCAAAGGTCATTTTCATGTTTTCCGAAGATGATTAATTTTAAAACGATTTCCTTTTTTTTTATACACTTACATCCACTCCTCTTCCATTCTGACATTTTAATTATTTATAATAATTAAAATATAATTTCATTCTACATACATTAAAAAAGCTAAAAAAACAAAAGTATTTAAAAGAAAAAAAAAAAAGTTTTATTCTGAAAATCTTTCTCTTATGACAAAAACAAAGCATATGTTTACAAATACAAAAAGCATAATAACAACAAAAAAAGTAAATAAGAATAAAATGAATATAAAGACGTAGATAATGATATATATTTTGGATTAATTTGAATATCATTTAACATTGTTATTGTTGTTGTTGTTGTTGTTGTTATTGAATTTTTACTTTTTCTGTATTGACATAAATCATTACATTGATTAAATGATGAACAATTAAAATAATTTTCTAATTCATATAAATGTATTGTTTGATTATTATAAAGACATATTTGATTTAATTTAAATATTCGATTAATATCATTTAATTGTTGTCGTTTTAAATGAAATATATTCATTAATTGACAATTACATTGTAATTTTGTTTGACTATCTTGTATAATATGTAAATGTGGATAATTTATTAATATACAATTATCTAATGGTGATATATATGAATGTTTTATACGTATTGATAAACGTTGAAGATTTTCAATTCCACAAAAAGCATTTTTATCAATATAATCTAATGGATTATTAGTTAATGTTAATTGACGAAGTTTAGGAACATTTTCAAATGTATATTCATCAATATATTCAATTAAATTTGAACTTAAATCAATATCATCAATTGTATTTGATTGTAAATTTTCAATAGTTTTTAATTGATTATGTTCAAAAAGAATATATTTTAAATATTTTAAATTTTTTAATGATAATATTAATGATTGTGTATTAAATATATCTGGTAAATGACGTATAAGTAAACTTTCAAGTGATATTAAATAATCAATAGGAAATAAATTTGTTTGATGTGTATTTGTTAAACTTAAATAAGTTAAATATTTTCCAAATGTTTTTATATTATAATAACGATAATTATCTATATATATATTAATTAATTCTAAACGATATAAATATGGTAATTGTTCTAATAATAATTCTAAATTTAATTTTTTATCATGTTTATGTATTTGATGATAATGAATATTTTTTAATGTTAAAGATTTTAATAATTGAAATGAATTTATTGAAAATATATCTTGAAAATTTTCATTTTTAGTTTGTAAATTTTTAATTGTTGAATTTTCAAGATAAAATTTTTCAAAATTTTTTATATTTAAAAATGTTTCATCATTTATATTTATTAAATTACAATGACGTATACGTAATATATTTATTGTTATATTATTAAATGATTTATTATTAAGATTTAAATCATTTAAACATGATTCAAATTCAATTGTTCGATAATTTATATTTGATAATAAATTTGGTAATATTGGATAACCAGTACATTTTAATGATATATATAATTGATCATTATTAATTATATCATCACATTCACATGATTGTTGAGATGTATAATATTGTGAACAGATCGATGATGATGATGATGATGATAAATGTAAATCATATAGAATAATGAAAATTAGTGAGAAAAAATTAGAGCTTATATACATCTGAAAATAAGATATTGATTGATTATTTGTTAGAATTTATATTGATGAATATGATGTTAAATGGAACGAGAATAGGGATAAAAATATAAATGATTTTGTTTGTATCTAATGAATATTTAAAAAAGAAGATTTTAACGGTTATATAAATAGGATGTCTCTAATTTATAAAAATTAATAGAATATAATTTTAAGAAAATCGCTTCTCTCCATCTTAAGAATTTCTCGGGAATGGCTTAGTAAAAAAACTTTTGAACGTGTCAGAGCGGATGAACCTTGATAAGTGACGTTCTCATCTTCTTTTCTCAGCCATACTATATCTAATAGAACTAAAAGTATTTTTAGACATACTATACACTGTTTTGATTGACTATATTTTCAAAGGCTCGAATGTATTGTGTTGAAGAGATGAAAGTAATTTTCTACCTTCTTTCATCTTATATAGTAACATTAATTCTTGAAATATATTCATTAGATAGAGGATGTGTTGAAGCATATATAAAATAGAAAAAAAATGCAAAAATCTAAAAATCTTCAAACACGAATTTGGAAAAGAAATCGTTAAACTTTATGTTAAGCTTAGCATTACAACTAGAATAGAAAAAACTAGTCTGCTTATGTATAAGACTGACTTCTTCCAGACTATGACTTTCTTCTCATATATTTACAAAATAAATGTCTAATATTCTGTAATCTAATATCTCGAAAGAAGTGATACAAGTAGCATATCAGAATGATTTATCATAAACAGAATATTAATTCTATTTAGGATTTATGATTAGATATGTTCACTTATACGATAAAAAATAATAGCTCTCAAAAATTTTTGTTTATTAAATAGCATTGTTTAGTTTATACGAAAAAAAAATCTTTTGATATTTTACAATTGATAAATCAGATTTTTCTACCTCTTCTTTTGTTTATATGTCATGTTGATAGAAATGTTTGGTCGAGATTTATAGATAAGAATACGTGATATATGCCGTGATGTATCGTTCATGTTGAGTAGAAAAGAGAGACTATATTCTATGTATATAACATTATTCAATAGAGTTGAACTTTAACAATAAATGTAATCGTTAAATATCCTAAAAAAATCTTTATTCACTAAATAATCATCTCATTGAAATTTTTCAATTATCAGTAAAATATTACTGAAATTTTTTTTTTTGTGTATATAATACTTAAAGTATACAAAATTGAATAATTACGTGATTTATTGCTATTCTATAAAGATCTATTATCATTTATGGCTTTTTAAAAGAAGATTTATCAAAGAAGAAGAAAAAAAGAATAATATTCTTACCTTTAAAAAGAAAACATTCATTTTTATTCAATCTTCCACTTTTGTAATCAACTAAAGTTGTCGGAAGTCTATATGCATAAAAATATTAAATGACTTTTATTGTCAATTTTATTTATACATACTTAGATGATAAAATAAAATAAAAACTATTCTTATTGAAAAAGATATGAAAAGAAATGCTTAAAAAAAATGAATATTTCTTATATTTTCATAGCTATCTAAAACTAAATTTAGTATAGTTGATTGCCAATTGATCGTGTTAATGTGTTCGTTCTAATATATAGTTGAGAAAAATTTACGTTCGATCACATACCGGAACTGTTGATCTTTTCTCTTCTTTCTTGTTTGAATAGGACAATATGTATGTTCATTCTTTTCTTTCTTACTTATTGCTCATAGGGCACCATCACATGAATTGTATAGTAGTAATAGCTATTCTCTCGTCTTATTCTTATTTCTTCTGGTAATCAGCTTCGCGTCGTTGAGGCTATTTTTCCTTTCTTGTTCTTATTCTCTATCGCTTTTTTTGCCCTAAATTAAAGAAAAGAGAAATGCTAAGAAGCGGAAATACACAATAGTAAGACGACTATCGGTCAATATAATATCCATTTCAAATTCTCTGTTCTGTATATATATATATATATATATATAGATATATACATATGAGGTTAAGGTAATAAACACGCACATGTATAGCAAAAGATCTTTTTTTTTTTTATTATAACATGCTATTGTCAGTAAGATAGACAGATGGACATATAAGCTGAAAGGAAAAAAGTCAAAGATTAAAGTCGAGTATGAACATATGTAGACTTGACATAAGTCATCATTCATCGATTATTATTCAAAATGATAGTGTGTATCTATATATATATATATATTGGTATACTTACTCCTCCTTCACTTTCTTCTATCTTATTGAAATGGTATCAAAATGATAAAAGATTAAGTATGAAATTAACCGAAAACGGAACGATTTTATGAAAGAAGTCACAGAAACCATAGTATTTCTATCAGAAAGCAATTCATTAAAACAAACATACGACCGGACATAGCAAACAACTTACCATTATAGTGCTACTTCTCTCATAAGACGTGCGTCTATATGAAAGATGGTGATGTCTGTTCAATGTTCACTTTTTCTTTCTCTCTTCTTCCTTTATCCTCTAATTCATTTTCTTCTTCTGTCTCCCACACATATATACATAGTGCTCACCACATCGTCAAGAGTAATGCCATTCTTTCTCGCTCAATATGAATCGGACAAGTGTCCCACTCTTGTCATTGTGGTACGCGCCTAGTTATATGTATATATACATACGTATGTGTGCTGATGTGATGATGCAATAGTGTGACTAATGGATTGAATATGATGACTATATCAAATATGGAAAATATATGTAAGAATGTCTGGTCGAAGAAAAACTTTTTATAAAAAAAGAAAAACCTATTGATATCAAGGATATCTATTACAACTACTTAATATTAAACTGTCTCTTGTTCTTATTCTCACTATTAAAACTACAAAATGCGTAATCTTACTCATGCACACAAACACACGCATTGGTTGCATAAAAAAATCTATATGATGGAGGTTACGATGTTGCTATCTTCTCTCTCTCTCACTCATTTTATGTATGTCTAATTCCTTTGTTTGACCAAGGCAATTGAAGCTTGATGGTGTAATCAAGTCCATTCATTTTTCGCTTTAATGCGTTCATTTTCTCTCTAACAAATTTACTGTCATTCAAATGTAATTGATAATAATAAACAGAGCCCATTAACTAGTATGTGTAAGGTATCCTTGTCGATTGGGCCGTTAAACAAAAAAAAAAGCCTTACGCAACTCATATATAAATATTTTTGCGATTATAATGATAGTGTAAAGCATTCAAGCTCATTTTTCTCTTACTTGTTATTCTCATATACATTAACGATGAATAATGATGATCTTGTTAATATAGTCAAGATGGATATTATATATACTTTAAAATAAAAATGGATAGACGACACTAGAAGTGATTGAAACGTAGCAAATGTAAGAGAACGAGGAAGGATAGAGATGGATAAGATAAAATAAAAAAAGCCAAGAGGAAGGAAAAAAAAAGCGGAGCTGAATATTCATTCAGCACTCTCTTTTCATCAATACTCATCACTCATTTGCCCTTGACCGATTCTTGTACGTTTAGAATTCTTACTCTTTTTTTTGCAGTAGAAATTTGATGCCATCTATAAAATACTAACGATCATTGTTGTTATTCATATTCAAACGAAAAAAAAAAGATTATTCGAAAATGTCAGTATCGTTTCTTTATTCTTAATCGATCTGAATAAATTAATGATATGCTAACATCATCATCATCATCATCATCATTATTATTATTATTATAACTATGTCCGAGAACATACCACCACTCAGCAGGTGATAGTCTGAACGCCAGCTAATAAGGTGTTCATCTCATATTACATATATATATTAAGCATGCAGTGCGATACTATTTACCTTGAATAAGGTGGTTATATCAATTGATATATGCGATGTTTGAACAGCATGAATATTTGAACTGTCTTGATTGTAACTACTAATTGAAATGTTCAAGTTGATCGAACATATGCAATCCTTCTCTATTCACACCTCATTTCATGGTCAACTGATAGATTGGTAACGTAAATCGTTCTCTAATTTACACACAGCTGGTTCGTTTCTCTATCATGATGTGTTTGATGAACATGTAAGAAAGAGAGAAGTTGCGGTTCATTTCGTTTTTTTTTTATTCTCAAGAAAAGAAAGGAAGAAAGAAAGAAAGAAAAAAAAAGAAATCTTTGAGTTGACAATGCTTATCAAGCTAAAACAAATTCTAAATATTATATGATCAAGACAATTTTCATTGAAGCATGTACCAGATGTGTTTAACAACGCCCGAGAGACCATGACACAAGTGCGGTTAGTTTCTATTTATCATAGAAAAGAGTTCAAAGTTGATGATTAATCTTCTCACGCATTGGAACCATCTGTCAAACAAAAAAAAAAACGGCAATGTATAACAAGAGAAGAAATTTATCCGAATCTTGATAAGAAAAAAAAATCCTAGACGAGCATGCGATTATCATGAGAAAAGAAAGGGGATAATGACTATCATGATTATTATCATCAAGATCAAAAAAAGAAAACAAAAGAAAAAGATTGAAATCTTTCATCACCTTTTTTCTTCTTCTATAGAATTCTCTTGATGTATGGACATTTGCTGATCAATTTCGAGCTACTGTTGCAGGACTAACTAATGTTAGCAAGGATCGACCTATTCTTACTGGTATGGCTATTGGACTTAATTCTACATTATCAATATCTGAAGGAACTAAAAAATTACCTTCATGTCCAATGTTACTTCTTTCAAATAGTGAAGGTCTTTTACAAGTTTATTATTTTATCTATAAAAATCTCCCATCCATATGTCGTCCACCTGAAGTTATAAAACCAATTCAAGCACCAACATCAGTAATTAATAATACTATTGGAACAATATTATCACCACCATTACAACCATCACCTTTTACTTCACTTCAATCATTTCTTCCACCATGTAAGTTTTTCTATTGATTTATATCAGATAAAACAAAAAGAGAGAAGACAAACATTCTTTATATTTATATTGTTGGTCTATCTTTGTTAGTTTCGAGGGAATGTCGGGAAAATAACAACAACAATCTGTTATATGAACATGATCATCATTAAGAAAGAAAGATATTACATCATATCTATTCGGCATGGATTTCTGTAGTGATGAGTCGAGTGTCAGATAACAATCATATACGAGGAAAAAAAATGAAAGAAAGAAAAAAAGAACATTATCTAATAATGAACAGAAAGTTCAAGTAACAACAACAATCACCTAAAAGATTATATTAGTCATCTGTACAGACAGATAATAATGTGAACCATTTGTTTAATAGTATATGTATATATATATATCATTACTTTAGACAATAATAGCTCATCTAAAATAATTAAATTAGTTTTTTCTTATCCAAAATTTCATATGATTTTTCTCAATAAGAATAAAAATA
This sequence comes from Macrotrachela quadricornifera, assembly GCA_022393335.1. NCBI lineage: Eukaryota > Metazoa > Rotifera > Eurotatoria > Philodinida > Philodinidae > Macrotrachela > Macrotrachela quadricornifera. Next base: position 277,674 of record JAJEKB010000030.1, on the reverse strand, counting down.
TCTATGATGATTTATTGTTTTAATCATGCAATATAAAGAAAAATATTGTTTCATTATTTCGATTGAATAAATACCACTTGAGACTGATTGATTAAATATACTATAAGATTAATTGAAATGAATATTTTCTTTTTTGTTAACCTTGTATACAGTAAAATTTTTTTTTTTATCTCAAGAGATTATTCCAACTATTTTAATAATAATTACTTTTTTATTAATAGCATCATCAACGAATGGATTTTCAATGACAAATTTTGGATCAATACCACCTAATGCAACTGTACCTGCAATTAATTCTCAACCAAAAGAAAAGTCTACAAATAATACTTTTAGTTTCAATCAACAACCTTCCAATGGATCATCATTTGATGATTTTTCAAAATTATTAAATATAAATAATGTTAATAATCCACCTCCTGTACAACAACCACCAGCAAAACGTATAATTTAATTTTTTTAATATTATTATTATTATTATTATTATTATTTTATATTTTTAGCTATAAAAAATAATGAACAACCATCTACATCAACTGCAAATAATAAAACACTTCTTCAAACGGTAAAAAATTTATTTTACAATATAAAATTATAATAAGAACAAAAAATAATTACTATTTGCAAAATTGTAAAGTTGAACATATCGATATAATTCATCTTGAAACTTCAAACAGATCTTATAACTGTATAAAATAACATATCGTATTATAGAGAAAATTAATTTCAGAATCAAATATCTAAAGATTATAAATTAATATTTTATATAATTATGATTAAAAATTTTTTGCTATGGATATTTAAGAGATAGAATAGACAATTTTTGAGTGCATAAGATTTTCTATAAGAGAATATGAAGAGAGACTTTGAATTTCAAATTTACAATCTTTTCCTCTGGCAATATTCTTCATGCTAAAATACTGTTTGACTGGTGAGTAGAAGCCTACGAGATTAACAAGAAAATTCTTTTAACTCATAACCTGTATTTGATCAATCATAGATAGAACTTCTAATGAAAATAAAAAAATTCGAAAGGAGTTCGTATCGCTAAGTCTTTCTCAAATTATACATAATTCCAGAAGAAAGATCTAATAGTATGAACTCTTAGAATGCTTTTATCTAGACTATGAGTCTTTTTAACAAACTCAAACGAAGGTTATCAATGGAGGAATTTCTCTTGTAAAACAATTCTTACGAGAATCAAAATTCATTGAAAAAATGACAAAATAATATTCTATTTCTGTATTATTAAAGTACTAAATCAATAACAATCAAAATGTATAAAAATAGATTTCATTTCTTAATCTCATATATATCGACTCACAGCTAAAATCTGATATCAACTGATGTTACAAAATTATCATCATTTTTTTTTTCATAGATTAATGAATTTCAATCAAAATTGAAATCTCTTGAAAGACCATTATCAAAACCATCAGAATCATCAATTAATCTTGATAAATCTTTAGACGATTTAACAAAAAATCTTCATAACATGACAACATCGCTTCAAGTAAAATATTCATTTTATTTATAAAATTTTTTGAAAATAAAAAAATCTTCTTTAGACATCGATTCAATCAATAAAAAGTATGACAAGTGAACATATAGAATACATAACAAAAATTGAAAATGGTCGTCAACAAATAAAATTAAGTCAAAAAGAAAATCTTTATCATTCATTAAAAGATCGTGAACTTGATCCATGGACACAATCACGTCTTGATGCAATTAAAATTAAATATGATCAACTTAAACATGATTTAAATGTATTACTTCAATTAACACATACAACAATTCATGATAAATCATTATCTATAGATGATGATGATGATAATGAAATCGAAAATGGGTTCGTTTAAAATAAAAGATTATTTTCTTTATTTTCTTTTTTTTAGAGATTTTTTACCAGATTTAGAAATTTCATTAAATAAAAATGAAACAATGAAACAAAGAATTCATAAACGTATTTGTGAACTTGGTCATAAAGTAACTGAGACAGAAAAAGATTTACAAAATATTTGTAAAACATTAGATACAGATTTATTGAATAGTAAAATAAATGAGTAAGAAAAAATTAAATATATAAATTCTTTTTTTTTTCATACGTTCCATTTTTTTTTAAGTTCAACTTTTACTAAGACGTCAATGACATCACATCAACCATTTCGTTCATTAGATGCTCAAATTTTATCATATTTACAAGCTAATCATACAGATATTCGTCAAATTCAAGTTCCATCTACTACTATTATTGATTTATCATCAACAATTGAACAAAAAAAACCAACAACAAATGAAATCACTAAATCAATTACACCTTCATCAATTCAACCACAAACACCAAAACAATCGGATTCACCCTCTGTAGAATCTGAAAGTTTTAAAAATATGTTACGTATTGTTCGTACATCAATTGATTTATTTTCTGGTGCAACGAGTCCTGAACAATTACAAGAATTATCAAATACAATTGCAACCAGTCCTTTATCATCAACACAAAAATTACATAGTACATCAATGAACAAAACTCCAACTATACAAAAAACAACAAATATTTCAAAAACATCAACTATTACGAAACCATTAAATACAACAATTACTTCAACAAATATCTCACAAACACCTGCTAAATCAGTAACTTCACCAATTCCAACTATATCTGTAATACCTCCAACACCAGCTACACATACTATTTTATCTGATGTACCATCGAAACTTCAATTAACTAAACCTAATGTTCCAACTCCTACAGATCTATCAAAATCACAAGCAATGCCAACATCAGGTGATAGCGCAATTCGATCATTACTAAATAATACAAATTCTTTTCCAACACCTATAATATCTAATTCAAATCAACCAATAATTACTTCTACACCAAATCAAGCGTTAAGATCCACCTTATCTGGAGATATTCCTAATGCATCAACTGCACAAATAATAAGTCAACCGTCTTTACCTGCAATAATAACAACAACAATAGCAGCAACAACACCTGTTGCTTCTATTCCATCATCAATTCAATCACCATTTAATACTATTCCATCAGTTGCTTCGACGACTACAACATCTGTTCAATCAACTTTTCCAACAACAAAACCAGTTACATCCATTGATGCTTCTTCATTCGGTTCTCGACCAAAACTCGGTGGTACTGCATTAAATTTAACATCCGCTACTTTGCCCAATATCTCATTCGGTAATGCTGCTATCACAACTACATCCGCTCCTAGTCCATTTGGTATTGGTTCGAACACTGCTACTACAACCGCATCAGTATCGACTCCGAATTCTAATTTATTTACTAATGCAACATCTTCAGTTCCTCCTCCATTCGGCAGTGGATTTGGTACGACTACTACTGCTCCGACAACTTCAGCTCCCAGTACTGGTATATTTAGTCCTGTAACATCTTTAGCTTCTGGTCCATTCGGTAGTGGATTCGGTACGACTACTACTACTACTACTACTACTGCAGCAACATCAGCTCCCAGTACTGGTATATTTAGTTCTACAACAACCGCATCTTCCAGTCCATTCGGTAGTGGATTCGGTACTACTACAGCTACTACTATAGCAACATCAGCTCCCAATACTGGTATATTTAGTCCTACAACAACCACACCTTCTAGTCCATTCGGTAGTGGATTCGGTACTACTGCAGCAACGTCAGCTCCCAGTGCTGGTATATTTAGTTCTACAATAACCACACCTTCTAGTCCATTTGGTAGTGGATTCGGTGCTACTGCTACTGCAACAACATCAGCTCCCAACACTGGTATATTTAGTCCTGCAAAAACCACAACTTCAGCTCCTAGTACTGGTTTATTTGGTAATGGTACTACAACGACGTCACCATTTGGTGGCAGCTTTAATACAGCAACATCAACTCCTAATTCAAATTCATTTGGTGGTGGATTTGGTGCTACATCTTCAGCATCGCCAGGTACAACATTTGGTGGATTCGCTGCTGCTTCAACAGCACCAACATCTAGTACTAGTACATTTGGCAGTAGTGGTTTTGGATTTACTTCAAACTTACCTGCTACATCAACGGCTAGTACTTCAATATTCGGTGGTGGTAGCGGTAGTACCGCAACATTTGGTAGTGGTTTCCAAGGTTTTGGTACACAATCAGGTTCATCTGGACCATCGATTGGTTTTTCATTCGGTGGAAATGCTTCTCAACCCTCGGACGTAACTCCAACGCAATCAGGCTTTGGTTCCTTTGGTTCACCACCTGCTACATCACAATCATCATCTATATTTGCTGGTTCGATGTTCGGAAGTGCATCTGGACAATCATCTGGCTTTAATGGTAAGTAATTGGTCTTTCAAATATTATTTTATTTTTATAATTTATTTTTTAGCAGCAGCTTCATCATTTGGTGCTCCATCGACACAATCGGCAACTTCACCTTCATTTACAACTTATCGTAAATAAAAATATTCTAGACATAAATATACATATATTTTTTTTTCTTTTCCTTGTCTTTTTTCTGTAATTGAAGAAAACAAAATGTCTGTCAGACGTTATATTAATTTTTTCTTTTCTTTTTTTTTTTGTTAAAACGTAAAAACAGATGTGTGATTAAAATAAACAGAAATAAATACATTTGACAAAGATTCAAATATACAAAAAAAAAGAGTATGTAGGTAGAGAGTAGTCTGAATTGAGTTCTGATCATAGAATTGATCATCTCACTCATTAAACTTCATGTTGCTGACCACAGGCTTTCACAACTTTCTCAATGATCAAAGCATCTCAACGAATGTTGATCTTGTACTCCCATTGAGAAAGTAACTTCACACCGGAAGCTTTCTGATCACCTGCCATACGTTAAACGCATGGAACCCTGCTAGAGTCTCAATTGGTCTTTATCTCAGACCTTCCCAAGGATAAATATTAAAAGAGTGATAATAAATTACACTCGTATGTAATCCCTGTGAGTAAGCTTCAACCTACATACATGAATTTATTATTCATTACCTTTACCTTATATATTGATATATGTGTATACAAATAAAAAAAACGGTGAATAATAAAAATCTTCAGTAAACAAGTGACACCTTTTGATTTCTTCTCGAAAAAAATGAAATTTTATTCATTATCTATTAGAGCCATCTATGAATATATTTATCAGGATTTCATCTGATTTGTTCGTAATGACAAGTAATTAAATACGTGCATGCATACAATTAAATGAATGAATCATATTCAATTAAAAAATAACTACGTTTTATTTCATATCAATATTTAAAAAAAATTTTTTTTTTTTGTTATAACTTTTAGATGACTGAAGTTCATTCATTCGGTAATTTACCTGTAATTGCTCATGCTTGGAATAGAGATCGAACACGTATGTTCTTTCTACTAATGTCAAAATATTTATTTTTATATATATAAATTTTATAGAAATAGCCGTCTCATTAGGTAAAAGTGATGTTCGTATTTATAATAAAGTTGCTGGCAAATGGAAATTAATTCATACATTATGTGAACATTTATCTCGTGTATTAGCAATTGATTGGGCACCAAAAACAAATCGAATTGTAACAGCTAGTGCTGTAAGAATATTATTATTATTATTATTGTTTATTAATCATAAGATTTTTTTAAAAATTTTATTAGGATTATAATGCTTATGTATGGTCATATGAAAATAATATATGGAAACCACAAATGGTTGAATTACAACGAACAAGTCGAGCTGTTTGTTGTGCTAAATGGTCACCTGATGGTAAAATTTTATTAAAATCTTATTTTATTTTATTTTATTTTTGATTTATTTAAGAAAATAAATTTGCTATTGGTTCAAGTGATAAAAATGTTGCAATATGTTATTATGAAACTGAACAAAGATTTTGGGCAGCTGAAATGATTAAGAAAAAACCTAAATCAACTGTAACTTGTATATCATGGCATCCAAATAATCAATTAGTTGCTGTTGGTAGTTGTGATTATCGTGTTAGAATTTATTCAGCTTATATTAAAAATATTGATAGTCAACCTCAAACATCAGCTTGGGGAAAAATTACAAATACAGGAGAACTTTTACATGAATTTCCATCTGGTAAAATATTGTTTATTTTGTTTTGAATAGAATATATTTATAAATTTTAGAATCTGGCTGGATTCATGATGTTAGTTTTTCACCTTCAGGCGAAAAACTTGCATGGGTATCACATAACTCAATAATATTTGCTGTTTCATCGAATAATCCATCGCAGTTAGTTTTATATTAGATTTAAAAAAAGAATGGTTTTGTAAAAACAAAATTTTTAGAGTTGCTATGGAAATAACAAATTATCTTCCATTTCGTTGTATTATATTTGTTAGTGAATCGACATTAATTGTTGGAGTAAGAATATGAAAAAAAAAATTTATTTTAAATTAATCAATAATATTTTTAAGGGTCATGAATTTTCTCCATTTATTTATAATTATGATGAACGAAAAGGAACAATTGAATTTGTAGAAAAACTTGATCAACAAGAGAATACAACTGGAAAACAAGCTATTGGGTTAGAATTTTAGATTTATTTTTTTGGTTTTTATTTTCATCTTCTTTCTTTTATTATGTAGAGAAGAGTCTGAATTTTTTACGCCATATCAGGCATCGTATGAAGGATAAAAGCGTGTATTTGCAGTGATATTTTTGTTTTCTATTGCATGAATTTTTGCCATTCGCATGACTATTTCAATATAATCTTATAAAAGATTGATTTAATTTTATAAATTATTGAAGATAACAGTTGATAGTAATAGAAGAATATATCCATTGAAAAATAAAACTAAACTTAGAATCTTCTAAAATATGATCCATGTCAATAATTATAGTTCATAACTTATCGATTGAATACAAGTGAGTGATGACCGATAAATTTTAAATAATCTTGTATTTATCAATATATGGGATAGTATGTAAAGTTCTACTATGGATTTATTGAAATAGAAACAGAAACTAATTAGTGAAACTATAATAATAAGATTACAAAAAGAAATGTTGTATTTAAAGTACAATAATAATAAAATAATATTCTTCTCATTATTGACTATCATTCGAGAGGACAATTATCATCAAATCATGTGTTCCAGTGTCTGATATGAGTCAAGTTTTCGTTGACCCGACCCGAGATTGATAGACTCCTGTCAGTTAATACAAAAATACTCGATTTTTAAGAGACCAAATGCTTATCAGTTTAAAGATTGTTTCTCTTGAAAAATTGAATGTCTCAATTCTTTCTCGTTATTCCTCTCATTTCATGGTTGAAAATAAAGGGTATGTTATTAACCTTTCTTCGTCTTTCATTTTTTATCGACATTCAGTAGTCAGAACAGCGAGATTATGTTATAGAATTTATTTTTGTTTTCTCTTATCTTCTCATATATATATAAGTTAGGTCCTCTATATCATTAATAATAGACAGTGTAGTTGCTATACGTTATCGTCTTATATCAATGAAGAGAAAACAATAATGACATATAAGTCCTTATCTAACTAAGCTTTTTCACATACCGCAATCGAGCTCCCAAATACAAAATACGTATTCAAAATGACTTTTGCACGTAAAAAGTATTTAGATGAATAACTTGATCCGTTTTGGACACTGATGTATTCTGTATTAGTTTAATAGAGTTGATGACATTATGTAAGTTTTACATTTGTAATTTTTAATATTACATTTATTTTGAAAAATACCGAATGTTTATTTAGTTTTCTATTTTTAATTAGAAGTTTAAATCTTATATTTTCTTTTAAGTCGTCTTTTTGATCAACCATCAATGCAAACCCAAACACCTGAACCTGTATCGACTCATCAAAGCATGATAACGTAAGATGTTCTTAATTTTATTTTTCTAATATCGTTTGTTTTTTTTTTCTAATTTTATACTTAATTAGACAAATAATACCGTATCAAAATGAGAATGCTAATTTAGCTAAAATAAGTTCGGCTGATTTATTTGGTCAAGTTGTTATTTGGAATTTAAATGGCAAAGTAAGTTTATTTAATTAATTATTGAATAGATCTTATTTTTATTTTTATTTTTCTTATTTAGAAAATAAAAAAATAAATAATTATTAATCAATATTAATAAAATAAAACGTTTTGTTTGACAGTGTGTGTGTGTGTGTGTTTATTTGTTTGTTTTTTTTCTCTTTATTATTATTTCGTAAGATTCACACATAATCTGCTGTGTGTGAAATCACGCATGTCTTTGTATTTTTCTATGAATTTTATCTGCATTCTTGAAAACGTTTTCTTTTAATCTGTTACTTTCGATTTGACGATATTGTTTATCTTATAAAAATAATTTTTTTTTCCATTAAAATATTAACATCGTTATTTAATATTTAATAAAAAAAAAAACAAATTTCAGGATTTTAATTCATTTTTTTAGAGTAATTAAACTTATAAACAGAAATTCATAATGATACTATTAATTAATTAATTAAAGTGAGTTTTATTGGTTAGTTAAAATCTTCTATAATATAAGTATATATTATTTTAGAATGATATTAAGCAGCAATAGATGGAGAGAGGATGAGAGTAAGTGTGTGATAAAAATAATATTTGAATTTTTAATTGAGATTTTCTTTTCATATGAAATAGTTCATTGATATTAGATTAATTGAGATTCAGTTGCGTCATCATTGAAATTAATATTATAAATTCAATCAAACTTGTATGAAATACGAAATATAAAAGTTTCAAAGTATTTACAACAGACCTATTGATTATAATTATACATAATTTCGATGTCGAAACTTATTTTTACAGTATCACAACAATTAAATTAAACTTTTAGACCAATAAAGATCTTAAAAATGCTGTGCACAGAAAGCGGCAAGATTAATTTTTCCTCATTTGAGATGTTAATGTAATTCTATGAAAACTACAGTATTATAACTGATACATTTAGTAGAAAATATATAGTTTCTGATTATTTGTCCTTCGTAAGCACTGATTATTCTTGAATACTACTCTTACAGAATTGTTTTATTTACGAGTATAATAGTACGATCTGCGAACTACTTCAAAGTACTGCTAAATTTCTTGAACACTCTATGAAAGATAATATATTGATTCTTTTCCTTTTCATCTAAAATAGCTTACATAATTTTTGAATTCTAAAAATTTATTTAAATGATGATTTCATCGATGATCATATATTTTAATATATTTAACAATAAAATATTAAGAAATTCATGGATAATTTAATAATATATATTATAAAATTGATTTTTCTAATAATAAACTATTATTAAGTTTCTACCATGATTTTCATATGTAAATTTAACAATAAGGGAAACAATATACTACACTTTTATAGACGGTTCTTATAGTTATTCATGTACATAGTTTGTTAATAGAACGTGCAAGTATTCATTTTGATAAGAAATAAGTGAATCTATTCTTTTTGTAATTAATTTAGAGTGAATAAAATAAATTTATTTTGATATCCAATATACTATGTAAATCACACTTAATCTCGACAAAGTAATAGTAATATATATTTTTCTATAACCCGGCATGTAACCAATAGAAAAAGACTGTTTTATGATTTTCTTTTTCTTATGTCAATATTCGTTATGACATAAAAATAGCGTAGTTAAATTACGATATATAGTCGTTAGTTTTTTTTTTATTCTTTCTATTCATATATTTCAAAGAGTGAATTCAAGTATATATCCATTAACATTGCTTTATATATAAAAATATATTCAAAAAATGAAGAATATGTTATTTTTTCTATTTTAGATGATCTAGTTCTTTCGTTTTCCATTGAATAATCTTAACAATTTTGTTTTATATAATATAAAACGAATAAGAAAAAAAAACACAAATTTAATTATAATTCTTAATATAATAATGATGACATTTCTTAGTTCTGATGCAGCGTGTCGTGTGACATGTCAAGAAATAATAAAAATTTTACAAACTGATGCTAAATTAGGTTTAAATGAAAATGAAATTCATACAAGACGTAAATATTATGGACAAAATGATTTTGAAATTGATGATGATGAACCATTATGGAAAAAATATTTAGGACAATTTAAAGAACCAATGATATTACTTTTACTTGCATCAGCATGTATATCATTATTAATGAGACAATATGATGATGCTTTATCAATAACAATAGCAATTATTATTGTTGTTACTGTTGCATTTATACAAGAAAATCGTGCTGAAAAAGAAATTGAAGCATTAAGAAAACTTGTACCACCAAAATGTGTTTGTATACGAGAAGGAAAAAGTCAACAAATTTATGCAAGAGATTTAGTACCAGGTGATTTATGTATACTGGATATTGGAGATCGTGTACCAGCTGATTTACGTTTAACTGAAGCAAATGATATATCTATTGATGAATCATCATTTACAGGTGAAACAAAACCATCAATGAAAACGGTTGAATCAATATCATTTGGTTCAAGACAAACATCTATTAGTGATAGAAGAAATATTGGATTTATGGGTACACATGTACTTAGTGGAAATGCAAAAGTAGTTTTAAAAAAACCAATCAAATATGATATTTTAAAATTGAATTATTTCTGTTCTTTTTTTTTTGTTGAAAAGGGTATTGTAATATGTACAGGTGAAAATTCAGAATTTGGAAAAGTATTTCAAATGATGCAACAACAAGAAGTAAAAAAAAAATAAAGAAAATATTTTATTTTGAAATATAAATAAAATTTTATATTATATATATATATAAATAGGCACCAAAAACACCATTACAAAAAAGTATGAATGCATTAGGAAAACAACTTTCATTTTATTCGTTAAGTATTATTGGTTTTATTGTTTTTGTTGGATGGTTACAAGGTAGACATCTTCTTGAAATGTTTACTATTGGTGTCAGGTATATATGTTTAATAAATTAAAAAATTAAATTAAATAAATATTTATTTATTTCAACTTTTTGAGATATTATAGTGCAGAAAGCGAATTTTAAATTTATCAAAAATTGTATTCCTTTTTTAGTTTGGCAGTAGCAGCTATTCCAGAAGGATTACCAATAGTAGTAACTGTAACATTAGCACTTGGTGTTCAACGTATGGCTAAACGTGAAGCAATTGTTAAAAAATTACCAATTGTTGAAACGCTCGGTTGAGTATATTTACTTAATATATTTATCTATTTATTTTAATATATTAAAATTTTTAGGTTGTGTAACAATTATATGTTCAGACAAAACAGGAACATTAACAAAAAATGAAATGACTGTTATGAATATTTTGACATCTGATAATGAATTAGCTGAAGTATCTTTAGAAAAAAAAAGAACAAAAAAAAATGTATATTATTTAATTATAATTCATTAGGTTACAGGTGCAGGCTATAATGGCGAAGGTGATGTTCTATGTGGTCATGAACGAGTAACTTATGATTCACATCCGTCGATTTCGAAAATAGTTGAAGTATATAATTTATATAAAAAAATTAATTTTTTTTTTATTGAATAAAACAATATTCTTAGGTTGGAGCTGTTTGTAATAATGCCGAAATTATTAATTCTCAACTTCGTGGTCAACCAACTGAAGGAGCTTTAATTGCTGTTGCAATGAAAGTAATCAAAACTTTATTAATTTAATTTATCAAAAAGAAAATATTTTTTATTTATTAGATGAATCTTCCTCATCTTCGGGAACAATTTCATCGGGAACGTGAATGGCCATTTTCTCATGAAAATAAATGGATGGCTGTACAATGTACATCAAAATATAATCCAGTTTGTTCTATTGATTAATTAATTAAAATATGTTTTTGATAATTTAATGTATGTTTTTTTCTTCTAGAATGAATCACGTTTATATGTAAAAGGAGCAATTGAACAAATACTAAAATTATCTAAACGGTATTTATATCATGGTACAGCTGTACAATTAACAGATGAAAAAATTCAAGAATTTATTATGGATTCAAATCAAATGGCTGCTAAAGGATTGAGAAGTAATTAATTAATAATTCATAATAATGAATTTGTTTTTATATTTCATTTTTTTTCCATTATCAAGTGTACTTTATTCAAAAACAAAATATGTAAACAAAAAGATCTTTACAATTTACAGTAAATAGATTACTTTATAATTATTACCAATAGAATTTTACATGTAGTAATCTGAAATGACTATTTTTATTATTGTTTTTAAAATACTTTAAATTTTCTTCATATCATGTCAATGATTCCTTATGCATATGAAGTATTACACTATCTTGTTGACAGATAAAATCATCTCTTATTAATCATTTATCTTTAGATTGCTTGTATGAAAAAATACATTTTTTAATGAAAAATATTTTTACTAAGAAAAACCTTGTTTGCAATAATGAATAATTAGCCAAGTAAATCTCTTTGTCTAATTTAAAAACAAAAAATGTATATATATATATAAAGTACTCTTTATATTGTAAATTGTGAAGTTCTTTTTTAATTGCAATTATTTAAATAATATTTTCAATAATTAGATCTAATTATGTTGGTAAAAGTTAGCGACAAATTCGAGCAAATTTATGTGACTACTTGTTACAAATATAATTCAGCAAGCTCTATTCAATCATATACTTAAACTTTTTATAGCTGAAATTATAATTTTCAAATTTTTTATTGTTCCACCTGTGATATCAAAATCATGTTTTGAGTTATGAAATATCTGAGTATACAATTGAATAGAGTTCATCCAGTTGTACTTGAGATATAAATGAAAAGTGTAATGATTTTTGTCCTTTTCTTCATCATAAATAATACAAGAAAAGTATTATTTTTAATAAAAGGAGATATTCATTTAGTGTCTAAGAATAACTAGACTCGTATGTCGATGAACTAATAAAATAATTTATATTTATGTAGTTTTGGCTATGGCACTTGGTAGTTCTCTGGAAGATTTAACATATGTAGGTATGGTTGGAATTATTGATCCAGAACGTCCACAAGTTGAAGAAGCTGTTGCGGAATTAAAACGAGGTGGTGTTATTATTAAAATGATAACTGGTGATGCTGAAAAAACAGCTAAAGCAATTGGTAATATATGAATTTTAAAAGAGATAAATAAATTTTTTTTTTATATTTAGCTTCTCGTTTAAAAATTTACAGTAGTACTGATTTATCTGTATCTGGTGAAGATCTTGATCATATGAGTGGAGCTGAGCTTCATCGTATTATATCTCAAGCATCAATTTTTTATCGTGTTAGTCCAAAACATAAGTTAACCATTGTTAAGGTATGTTTTCTTTGTAATTAAAATAAATAAATTTAAAATTTTCTTCTAGGCTTTACAATCACAAGGACATATTGTAGGTATGACAGGTGATGGTGTTAATGATGCAGTTGCTCTTAAAGCAGCTGATATTGGTATAGCTATGGGACAAACAGGAACGGATGTATGTAAAGAAGCAGCTGATATGATACTTGTTACAGATGATTTTTATACAATAATGTAAGATTTAAATCATAAATTAAAATTAAAATATTCTTTTTTTTTATCTTTGTTTAGGGCAGCAATTGAAGAAGGTAAAGGTATATTTTATAATATAAGAAATTTTGTTCGATTTCAATTAAGCACGTAAGATTTTATTTAAATTAAATTAAATTCATTTTTTTTTATTTGATTATTTTGTTTAAGGAGTATTGCTGCTTTGAGTTTAATAACACTTTCAACTGTTTTTCATTTTCCTAATCCATTAAATGCAATGCAAATTCTTTGGATTAATATTATTATGGATGGACCACCTGCTCAAAGGTTGACTTTATTTTCTTCTTTATTTTAATTTACTATAAAAGAAAAATAATAATATTTAGTCTTGGTGTTGAACCAGTAGATCATGATGTATTAAAAAAACCACCAAGAAAAGTTAAAGAGCCAATGATTAATAGACAATTCATTTTTAATATAGTTATAAGTGCAACTGTAATTGTCGTTGGAACTTTATGTGTTTTTTATGCTGAAGTATGTTAAATATTTTTATTTAAAAATAAAAGTATTCTATTTTATATTTATTAAATTAAGATGAGAGATGGAAAAGTAACACCAAGAGATACAACTATGACATTTACATGTTTTGTTTTTTTTGATATGTTTAATGCACTTAGTTGTCGATCTCAAGTAAATATTTGAATAATGCAAAAATTTTGTTATATTTGTTTTTTGTTTTTATTTTTAGACAAAATTTATTTTTGAAATTGGACTTTTTTCAAATAGATTTTTTGTTGTTGCTGTATTTTTATCTATTGTTGGTCAATTAGCTGTTATTTATTTACCACCATTACAATATGTATTCCAAACAGAGGCTCTTAGTGCGTCAGGTAAATAAAATATATTTTATTTTACAATGTATAAATAATTAATACATAAACTTTAGAACTTTGAGAAATAATATATTTTATAGAATAGAATTAGTTGCATTAAAAAAATAATTTTGTTTTTTATAATTATTTATTCTATTTAGATTTATTCTATTTGACCTGTTTAACATCATCAGTATTTCTTGTCAATGAATTTCGTAAATTAATCTCGAGAATTCTTACACGTCATCAGGATCGTAAACATATGACCGTGAGTCAATGGATGGTTTAATTCTCAGATATAAACTTATGTTCCAAAGCAAAAATCAATATCTCACCGTATTCTATACATATCGAAGACATTTTACATATTGTGAATTGTCAATTATTCTACTTAATTTAATTTATTTCAACATATATATTGTTATTTCTTATCGTATGTCTGTTAAATTTCCTTTTTTTTTGTTTTTTTTTTGTTGCAAAAAAAATCTGACATTCATGAAGAACACATGATAAATTACAAATGTATTATTAAACAAAACTAACAAATGGAATGTTTAAAATAATTGAATAAACAAAAGAAATGATAAAAAACAAAATGTATAAAATTGAGAAAAAACTTTTGTGCTAGATGAGATTTGAGTATAAATTCTTTTACATCCTTTATTATCTCGATGAGTAATAAATTGTTGACAATCAGGTGTTTCTAAAGAAAAAAAACATACATTTTATTAATACAATCATCTAAAGGTCAATATATGTCATCAAGATTCTAGTATTTGGCAAGCTGTATCATCAACAATTCATGCCATGCCTTAGTTTAGAGCTATAGGTTTGAAACTCCTAGCATTAATTGATAGGTTCTTGAGAATTTTAAAATAAATTAATCTAGACTACCTTGTGTATCTGAGATGTGTAATTGAAAAAATGGATCTCTGTACTTGAGAGAAGTTTTTAATGAAAAGATTAGATCTTAATCATTTCAAAGTAATTTTCAACAGAAAGTAACAGGTATTTGTAAAAGAGGCGAACATCTATGAAGACCCAAAGTAGTCCAACGAAATTATCTGCTAGCTATCACAGCAGAGAAAATTCCTGAATCAGGATAAGGATAGTGTATGAATCTGTGTCATATCAAACTGCATTGACCAACAAACAATTTTTTTCTAACTATTTTGAGTGATCGCGTATTTTCTAAATCTCTGAATCGGCTCATTCTCCTATATGAGTTAACCGGTTAAGTATAGATTTAGCTTTGGTTGGGTGTTTGCGTCTTTCAAAAATACCCGAAGATAACTAAGATATAGTGGTTACATGATGGAAATAGTGTTCGATTCATGACTTGATTGAATATTAACTCATGATAGTCGAGTTAAATTTTACAATCAGAGTTCATTGAGTTGTATTTATAGTAAAAATATAAACCTAAATAATTAAGGTTTAAATACGTTCCATGTGATAACGATCCTTTTCTTCACTATTCTATCTCAGCATGTATAAATCATAATATCTTGATTTTTTAAAAATAAAATGTGACATCACAAGTTATATGAAGAAATTTTCGATTAGAACGGTAATGCAAAAAAAATATTCTAAGCTGTTTATTCTAAAAGGTTGATGTCCTTCAAATGCATCAGAATCTTCATTTTCTTCAGATTTTAAGATTTAATTATGCTCAGATATATTTAATATATATAAATATTCATCTTACGATAAAGTGTGATTCGTCCATATTCTGGTGGAAAATCAGGTGAAGTTACATTAATATAATAATGGCCTAAATCAGCTTGTTCAACATTAACAATTGTTAAACGTGATAGAATACAATCAGTACAAATAGACATTTCTGGTATTGTTGCTTCAATTAAATATTTTTGTGAATTCCAAATATCTGTATCATATTTCATATTTGGAAGACCAGCACTTCGTTCTTTACGCCAACTTTAAATTAAAAAAAAAGATGGTGAAATTTTAATTTAATTAAAAAATTTCATTTTACGATATTTTTGGTGTAGGATAACCATGTACATAACATTCCATATAAACATCAACTTGAAAATCAGTTGCTTGACCAACTTCACGTTGACATAATATATATGGACGAACTAAATATTGAATTTAACAAATAACAAATTAAACTTAATTGAAAGGTATTAATATATAAGACTGAAACTGAAGGTCAGATTTTAAACTGCTTCCGATGAATTTAAATATCAAAACTAAAATTTCATCAAAATGATAGATCATATTTTTGCAACTTTCTGCAGAAATGTTCGATTATAATATTAATTAATTTCATTTTAAAATATCAAATAAAACTTACATCGAACTGAAAGTTTCAATGTCCATTCATGACCAAAACCAACTAAATTATTAGCTAGAAAATAAAACAAAAATATTTATTTCTATTTCTAATTTTCACTATACAAACCAAGACATTTATAAATTCCACTATCTCCACTTGTTACTCGATATAAATGTAATTGAGAACCCTAACAAAATAAGAAGATTAATATGAAATTGAAATAAATAATGCAAAAAATACATACAACTTGTCGAATATGACCTGAAGTTAATGGTCGAGCATCTGCTTTTTGCCATTCTATCTTCGGAGTTGGATATCCTGAAGAAAATTAATTATATTTTATTAATTTATAAAAAAAAATAAAGAAATAAGAAACCTTGAGCATTACAAATAAGTGTAACAGAATCTCCTTCATTAACTTCAATATCTTTTGTTGATGATTCAAGAACAACAGGTTCACCTAAATCAATATTTTATTTTATTTATTTATCTTTTTTAATATATTTCCTTACTAATAACATTAAGAAATCGTGTTAAATATATATCTCGTGAATTTGTATCAGTAAGACGACCTAAATAAATAATTAAATATTAAAAAATAAAATTTTTTTTTATTAAATTTACATGTTAAATTTCCAATATCATCTCGATCAAGTGGATCAAATATTAAATACCAATCAGGTGAATCAGTACCATGAAGAGCTTGTAAACGAGGAACTGGTTGATTAAATTGTAAAACATCAGTATCAACAGCTAATGTAAAATTTTTTCCATCATTAAATCGTTCCAATGACCATTCAACCTAAATATATAGAATAATTATATAAAAATGTCATTTCAGAAAAAAAAATAACAGATACAATGACATATGAGAATGTCTTTCGTTTGTATTAAATAGAACTATAATTAAAAGAATGATAATGGTTCGTATATCCTTCCTTCCTCTCTAAATTAGATAAGATTAGGATGTCAAAAAAAAAATAGTTGTTTTTCTTTTCTATATTACTATTTTCATTTATTTGATTATTTTTAATGTAAATATGTAAGTAAGTTTAAGAAATTCTTTATAGTCTTGAAAAACATCCTGTTGAAACTTTCTATAATCAATAAGATTAATAATTTTAAGTTTTAGTTTCTTTTTATTTCTGATCATCGTATCATATTTTGACAAATTGAATACGAGAGAAAACCGAAGAGAAATCAGTCTTAAAGTCTGCTGTTTTTCCTTCAATAAAATATAGCCTTAAACTTTTCATTTTTTTTTATAATTGATGGAGCAGATGAATTGCGAATAAAAGAAAATGTTTAACCTCGAGAATAGGAAAAAAAGATTCTATGATCTAAATAAGAAAAAGATCGATTCTTCTTCAGAATACACACATTGGGTGACACAACAATGAGTAAGGGTGAGAGAGTGTGCGTATTCTGAAGAAGTACCAAAAGATCATTATCACGTATATCTGAATAAAAAAATAAACATGTCTTCTCTCTTTCTTCGATAAAATGCGGAAAAAAAAGACACGTCTTGTCACTTGGTTCCTTCTTTCTGTCTATTTTTAACTATGACTAGTTCTTCAACATACATGACGTTTATCATTAGGTGTCAAACCAACTAAAGTACATTTTGCAGTTAATTTTTCACCAGCTCGTGGTGCAATTGGATCAAAAATAATTCCATCTTTATCACGCATATCAAATCGTGGAATTGTTTCAGCATTTGTAAATGTAATTATCAAATATATTACATATACTTTTTAAAAAAAAGAAAATAAATTCAAATTTATTCATTAAATAAGTTTTACCGAATAAATAAAATATAAAATTCATGTTTTTTTTATTTAATAAAATAAGGTAAGATGTTATCCGTTTGATTAGTACTTTGTTTCATTAAAATGGACAAAAGATGACCGATTGAATGACCAATGGCTATTTCATTATAATTTCTCTTTTTTCTTTTTCCTTTTGTTTTTTATAATAAAAAATAAATTTGTTTTTTTAATAAAACATGAAAAAAAAACTAATTAATAAAATAATTTATTTTATTTAATTCAAACGACATCTTTCTCCTTATTTTATTGATCTTGATTATTAACTAATCAAATAATATTATTCCTATTTTTTGTTTCTGCTACATTATTTTAGATAGATTAAGAAAATTAGCAAAAAAAACAAAAATATGGCACTCTATCAAAAAACGTATAAATTTATTTTAATCGAAATCTTTAAAATTAAATTTTTATATTTTTTTTAAGTATTGAACAATTTGACGTAGTACTCAAATGTGATATGATCGATATAAAAAAGCTCAAAATTCTTGCATTTAATGGTAAAAATATTCCTTATAAAATCAATAAAAAGAAATTTTCATTTTTATTCTATTAGGTTGTCCAGCTGACAATGGTATTCGCAGTTTAACTTGGAAGGTAAAATTCAATTAAATAGAATTTATTTTATTAAATATCTTTTTTATTGAATAAATTAGGTATTACTTAATTATCTCGTACTTGATCGAACCAAATGGCCATCACATTTAAGTAAACAACGGTAGGAAAAAAAATAAAATGTAAAAAAAATTTTGTTTTTTTTTCCTTGAATAGAAATTTATATCGTGGTTATATTCGAGAAACAATTATTAAACCAGGTCTTACATCAACATCAGAATCTAATGTTGTTGATCATGTTAGTTTTTAATTTAAATAAAAAAAAACGAAATATTATTTGAAATTCTTTTTTTTAGCCATTAAATTCTGCACCGGATAGTTCATGGGCTGTTTATTTTAAAGAAAATGAAGTTTTATTACAAATTGATAAAGATGTTCGGTTAGTTTTTGTATTTTAGAAATATATTTTATTTTGTTTTATAAATTAGACGACTTTGTCCAGATTTATCATTTTTTCAACGTGAAACTGAATATCCATGTTCAGAAATATTAAATCAAGAAGCTGGTTTTGAAAGTTTACGTAAACGTATTGTATCAACATCACTTAAAGTTGAATCTCAATCCCAATCACGTTTAACTGGTCGATTAGAATATCAATATCAAAATAAACCTAAACATTCATCACCAACATATGAAGATCATGAATATCAATTATTACCCGATGGACATGAAGCACATTGGGAAGTTGTTGAAAGAATTTTATTTATTTTTTCAAAACTTAATTCTGGACAAAGTTATGTACAAGGAATGAATGAAATTATTGGACCGATTTATTATACATTTGCAACAGATCCAAATCTTGAATGGAGAGGTTTGTCAAGATCAGAAATAAAACTATAGAATAAATATTTTGAGAACAAAAGTAGATATAGATTTATAATTAGATTAATGCAACCTGCGGATAGGAAGGATACAGGTAAAGAATTTTTGTATGGGTATGAAAAATTGCACCCGTGCAGTACTCTAATTAATGATGAATATAAGATGTAAAATAAAATAATTAAAATTTTTTATTTCTAGAACATGCTGAAGCTGATGCATTTTATTGTTTTACAAACTTGATGATACATATTCGAGATAATTTTATGAAAATTTATGATAATTCAGAATTTGGTATACTTGTACGTATGCAAAGACTTCTAATGTTATTAAAAAAAATTGATCATGACATACATTATTTATTTGAAAAACAAAAAGTTAAGCCAGAATTTTATGCATTTCGTTGGTTAACATTATTATTATCACAAGAATTTCGTTTACCTGATGTTTTACGTATTTGGGATTCATTATTTGCTGATCAAGAAAGAAATTTTGAATTTTTACTTTATATTTGTTGTGCTATGATTGTGTATGTTGAACAATTTATTAAAAAAAAAAGAAATTTTTTTTTAATTGTATTTTTCTAGTCTTCAAAGAAATCGACTTATACATGGATCTGAATCACAAAATATCAAATTATTACAAGTTTGTTTATTTAAATAAATCTTATTCTTTTATTTGAATTTTTGTTTTGATTATAGAATTATCCACAAGATATTGATGTATATCAAATATTAGACAAAGCTGTTGAACTTAAACGTCTTTATCGTTTATGATGTATTATCTGTTTGCTTTTATTTTTTTCTCAATAAGATTAATTTTGTTGTTATTGTAACAATGTTGTGATCGTGTGAATTGTGAGATGTCTTTTTTAGCTTTTGTTCAGATAAGTGTGAAAAATACTACTAATTGATATTTAATTACATTTCTTTATTTAACTAGTCGTTAACAAATTTTAATCCTCATATTTTGTGTGCAATAGAATAATTTAATCTGTATTGCATAACAAAAACTAATCATTCCTATTTATTTATGTGATTATATTATCTATATATTTCTTTTATTTTATTTTGTACTACTTTAATTTACTTTTATGGGAGATAAATAATAATATTCTAATAAACTAAGTTTAGATTATGTGTTTGGGTTTTTTTTTTTAAATAAGTATTATTGAAAATATTAATAACCTTTTATTATTCAGTACAACAGACGTCTATCACATAAATATTTAATGCTAATAAATAATTTAAATATAGAAATTTCTAAAGTGCATGTTATTTTCAAAGATATAATGATACAATGTTTATATTTAAATATGATTCTAGATGGCTTCTAGTATAACAACAAATGAAAATAATTTTGGTATTGCTCATGATCAAGTCAAGGCATGAAAATGAAAAAATTCTTTTGTTTTATTTATATTAATTTCTACAAAATTAGGGTCGACAATTAATTTCCAAACGAATTTATCAACCAACAGAATTAATTTTCGAAGAACAACCACTTGTTTTAGCACAATTTGAATGGAATAAATTATACAAATATTCTGTATATTAATAAAATATATATTTTATAAAATATATTTTGGATATTTTTTTTTTGCTTAAGGCATGTGAATATTGTTTATATCCATTAGAATCTTGTGAACAAAATGTTCGTCGTCTTTGTCAAGATTCATCTATAATTATTCCACATACAGAATGTGATCCTAATCGAACCATTAATCAACAAATTGTTCGTTGTCCAAAATGCAATGTTAGATAATAAAAGCTTTTAAAAGAATATTTTTTTAAATCTTTCTATATTTAGGAAATGTATTGTTCAGTAACATGTTATCAACAAGCAATGAATAATTATCATATAACATTATGTCAATCAAATGAAAATGATAATAAAGATCGATTAATTCGACATATTATTGATTTATGGAGGTAAAATAAAAGTTAGTTTTATTTTTTTTTCTATTAATTTATTTAATTAGATCTGTTCATCCTCCACCTGAAACTACGTCAATTTCACTTGTACTTAAAATAATGGCTATGCTTAAACAAGTAAAATAATATATAAAATAAAAATATTCACTCTTTCGTTTTTTGCTTGTCATTATTTAGAGTGACAATCGTTCATTACTTCTTCAAGAACTTCAAAAATTTTCTCAAGGTGTTCAAAGTGAAAATCAAAAATTCTATCATAAATTATTACGAAAAGAATTTGAAGTTAGTCTTATAATAGATGCATCTGAATAAATGTTCCTCTATATATTTCAGTCAAGATTCATTGCCTAATTTTGATCTTTCTTTTCTGGGTGGTTCTCTATTCAATTCTTCCTAAATTCGTCTGTTTGTATTAATATAAATACCTGTTCATCATTTTTAGATGCGTGTTATGTATTTTGAAATGGAGAAAAATCTCTAATTGTTCTTTGAGTATAATATGCACTGTACTAGCGATTTTCAAAAACTGAGAATTATCATGCATATTGCACTTAAATGAGTGCATATTTTTATAGCTTGTCAGAACTGAGAGATCTGAATTAGTTTCGTGATATTTTGATACTATTGACATGTATGACCCGTTTGTACTGACCGCATAGTACAAATCATTTCCTTTCAAGAAAACGATTCTCTCCTCTATTCAAAGGCAACAATGATGTTATATCCTTTGAACATGTTCCTAATTAAACCATAATCTATTATAGAAATATGATCTTTTCTTGTATATCATCATTTTTATTAGGTTCACTGCAATTTACTACGTATGTTCTATCGTTTTCTGGGATGATAAACATCGTCAATATGGAATAATTTATTTCTAAAAAAAATAAAGGAATTATCATTATTTGTTGTTTCCAGAAACGTTTTTGAATCTATTTTCCAAGCCTTTTTTATTCGACTTTTTGAACACCTCTAAATTAACATTTGTTTTTTTTACTGTTTCATTCAATTCTTCTCCTTTTGAATTGTTGCTAGTATTTGAACAATAGTAGACTACTCGAAGGATATGTCAGTTAGATAGATAGAAGCGATCTCATTAATAACCTTACACTACCTTTTGATCATTTTATGTTGAGTTACTACTACTTTTGTAGATGTGTACTTTTCATAATCTAAGAACATCTGTGTATATGCATGAAATGAATTTATAAAAAAAAGCATCAAGTGAAGACAATGAATCTTGATCGAAATATTGAAAAAAAGACATTGAAGATTATATATTCTTTATTTAGTCTCAAGTGGAGCAACTTAGATATGCGTTAGAACAATTTAATGAACAATACATGCAAATAGTAGAATTCAAATGGTTTCTTACATCTAATGGTTTTCGACAACTATTAGCTTTACTTGGTCGAAATCAACAAGGAGTTGGAACAAGTTCATTGGCTGTTTGGGTTAAAAATTGTGAAGCTCTATCTACAAATGAACAAGCAGCAGCAGCAGCAGCATCAGCAAGTAGTGACACATCACAATTAATTGATGCTATTTATACAAAAATAGATGATGGTAGAAAAAAACAATAAAAATTATTTTTGTTTTCAAATATATATTAGATTCCATTTAGTTTCGGGTGAATTTATTGATTGTGAAGGAAGTGGCTTATTTAAATTACAAAGTTGCTGTAAGTTTAATCTGAGAATAATAATTATATAAAAGTTCGTTTCATTTTTTGTTTTTAGTAAATCATAGTTGTGATGCTAATGCTGAAATACAATATCAACATAATAATTCAACGTTATCTGTAGTGGCAACACGATTAATATCGAATAATGAAGTATATCTAAAAAGGAATATTCATCCTTATTTTTTGTAAATTTAATGATTATTTATAGGAAATAACAATTAATTATTTATCTGAATGTGATCGAAATCGTTCAAGACATTCACGACAAAAACTTCTTCAGTATGTAAAAAAAGATTCTTTTTCAAACTAAGTTTATTATGTTAGTCAAGAGATTAGAAACAATGAGAATATATTGATATATGGCAAAAATAATAGCTTATGCTACAAACAATTTAGAGGAATAATACTGAGATTTTAGAAAAAATCAACGTAGATTCACCAATCATGCTATCATAGTACATCACTATGATACAGTATTCCAATGTTTCATAGCAGAGTATTGCAAGGGTAAGGGTTCGAAGAATTCAACATTCGTTTACAACTGTATTCTGAAAATTTATATAATTCAATATTAAATCGTATATTTCTGTGATACTATAAGGAGTCATATGAAACAAATTAAAGACCCTACGTGAATATTTTTTGACTTTATATGCAACATGTAGATATATGATGGTAATATAAAGTTATGTAAGCGTCGTTTTTGTCAGAGTAGAGTAATTATGAACATAATTGTCTAACTTAGATACTTGAATAATTTAGAAAAAGAGTCATGTGTCAGTTGATATGTTTGACAAGGTGGAGCAAGATAGTAACCAGATGACTTTTTAGCTATTCTATGAATCTGTGGCATCTATCTTGATCTTATAATATAAATGTGTTAAAGCACTTGAAAGTTCCTAATTTCCGTTTTACGAAAAATTGTTTTCTTTATCTTTGTCGGTTCGATTGGTTGCACTGAACAAAAAAAAGCATTATATTTGAAGATACAGAATTATTTTTCTATTCTTTGTATTTATTCAAAAATATCTTAAGATTTGTATGAGTGAAACTGATTTCACAACCATTCTAATAGGCAGATATTGATCAATTATTGTTTTTGTTAAATATATTAAAATGTATTTATTTTTAGAGAAAATTACTTATTTTTATGTCAATGCAGTCGATGTATCTCCGAAGCTTCCGAACCTGATGAAACAAGTGAAGAAGAAAGTGAAAATGAAATGGATGAAGCCTAAATTTATTGTTTTTCTTTATGTTTTGAAAACATGAAATAAACAACAGAAGAATGTTTGTTTGACATTGTCATTCATATCTTGTTATTTTTTTTACCTATTAAAAATAACTACATACGCATTGATTTCTTCAATCGAATTCACCTCTTTCTAACGTATAATTATTGAAGTATCAATAATATTAAAAATTATCAATTAATTGATATCCATAAATTTTGATGTAAATCATAGAGAAATTCGTTCAAAAAATGATTCATTTCGTCAATTATTTAAGTCGATTCATACATTCAATGAATACGATACGCCAATAATCGTGCATTCTATAAATCGAATAATCTTGCATGACTTTAAAATGAAAACGTCAGTTATACATTTGATATAAAACAACTTCATAGTTTGAATTATTCAATATTTTAAGTAAATATTATCAAATGAAGAAAAAATAAACATTTACGTACTTATACAACACGAATATATATATATATATCCAAATATTATTCATCGAGTTTCAAAAGATTATGGATTTTAGACACATTAACTTTTGTTGTGAATTATTTTTCTTTTAGCAACTTTTGTCCTATGAAGAAAAATCTTTCATTTTTTTTATTGATTTATATTTGTAATAGAAGCATGATATTAATGCAGTAGGTTTTTAATTTAATGAAGCATTGCACACTTATTTAGTGCTAACATAAGCTAATAGAGAGAATCTTTCACAAGGCTTTGTGATAGAATTCAAATTAAGTAATGAACAAAATTTAAAGAAATGGTTACATTTATCGAATAAGCTCATTTCGATGATACATATAAAGCGTTTAAATCTCTATGAAAAATGTGCCACTGTTTATACAGGTTAAATAAATAATATTGATATTGTCGATTCAAGACATTAATAAATCATACATTATCGTCTGATATTTTATTTACCAACAAATTTTTTTAGTTCAATTGATAAATCAATTCCATATATATTGATATGAACTTTTGACCGATCTATTGATCTATATGGTGCGACATCTATTTTTTGCCTATCTATCATTGGTTAACCTTATGATTATTATAGAATAAAGTGAGCAACCATCATTCGTTCGTTTATGAAATCTATAAGAAAGAAGAATAAACTAAAGCAGACAGACAAGTAAATTATAATCGACCGATAAAAAAATATCATCATATAACTGAACAATTTTCTTTTTTTAGATTGTTTCTTTTTTTTAATATCATGTAGTATTAAAACTATTCTAATTAAATAAATAACGTCCAATAATAATGAACCAAGCAGCACCACCTTCACAACAACAAACAAGTATATAGAAAAAAAAAATGCGAAGAAATTTTTTTATTTTATTTTATTTTTAGTATATATGTCAAATTCAAATATAATAGATAATCAAATGATGAATATATCTTCAAATTCGTCATCATCAAATACAACTATGAATCCTACTCAATCGAATTTATTTAATCATCAAATAAATGCATATAAATATCTTGTACGAAATCAAACTGTACCTGAACAACATCTTATGGTTATCAAACGAAGTCAACAACAACAGCAACAATTTTATCCTCCCAATGCCGTTATATCAAAACAAACATCTAATTCACCAATTGATTCACGTTATAATTCACCTGTTAATAATCCCAAACCACCAATAAATGGTTCAACTCCACGTTATCAAACACCACAAAATTATTATTCACCTATTCAAATAAATGGCAGTCCAAATACAAATGTTAATTATCAATCAGGAACTGTTCAAGCTTCAACAAATATAATTAATCAAACACCATCAATAACTGAAAATGTTTTAACTAATGTTTCAAGTTTATCTCTTACAACGAATACAAATACAACAACACCATCAACAACAATCTCCGCGGTACCATCATCATCAGCAGCACCACCACCACCACCACCAACAGTACCAAATCGTACAAATAATCTTCGTTTAACACCAATTCAAAAGCCAGCTGGTCTTGATGTACAAGAAATTCTTGTTGAACGTGATCTCCGTATTCAACATAATATAGTTGTTAGAATAAATGAACTTGAAAAACTTCTACCAACTTTAATACAAGATGATCTACGAATGAGAGCAATGATTGAACTTAAAGCACTTAAATTATTAAATTTTCAAAGACAAGTTCGTATTAAAATATTTTCTTTTATGTCATCTTTCTTTCAATTGAGAAAACTTATTAATTAATAGAACTATCACCTCATAAACTTGTTTTGAGCCAATCGATGACCTATTTTAAAACTTACCTTGCTTGATTGTATTTCAAACTTGCAGTGAACAATCTCAAAACATTGAATGAAAAAAAAACTACACATAAGATTGACATTCTAACTAAAACTATAGATAGAAATTCCTTTCAAAAGAACTATTTATAATAATAAAACATTGAATAGGGATTCAAGTAATTCATTATTTTTCATATTTTTATTGGATAGACTATATAAAATAACTATTGAATTTTTTTTTCTCCTTCTTTAGCTTCGTACTGAAGTAGTAACATGTATGCGTTTGGATTCAAGTCTTGAAACAGGCAATAATCCACGTTTATATAAACGTTCAAAACAATTTGGTATGCGTGAAGCACGTGCAACAGAAAAATTAGAAAAACAACAAAAAGCTGAAATTGATCGTAAACGTCGACAAAAACATCAAGAATATTTAACAGCTGTATTAACAGTTGCACGGGAATTTAAAGAATTTCATAAATCTGTACAATTAAAAACAAATAAATTAGCTCGATCAATATTATCTTGGCATCAAAATACTGAACGTGAACAAAAGAAAGAACAAGAAAAACGTGAACGTGAACGTATGCGTCGTTTAATGAATGAAGATGAAGATGGTTATAGAAAATTAATTGATGAAAAAAAAGATAAACGTTTAGCTTATTTATTATCTCAAACAGATGCATATATAATAAGTTTAGTTAATCTTGTAAAAGAACATCAAGATGATTTAAAAAAGAAAAAAATGGAAAGAAAACAAAATTTTAATGATAATAATCATCAAATGAATGATGAATTAAATTATTTACGTGTTAAAGTTAAAAATTTAACAACAGGTGAAATAAAAGATGGTTCAAATGCACCATTATCATCTGAATTAGATACATGGTTAGAAAAAAATCCTGGTTGGCAACCAATACCAAGAGATGTAAGTGATAATGAAGATGATGATACATCACGTTTACCTGAAACAAAAATAACAATTCCAGCACCAACACCTGATGAACAAGAAAAAGGTGTTGTTGAAGATGAAAGTATTGTGAAAGAAGTTTTAACAAAAGCTAAACAAGCAACAGAAGATGATGAATATCATACATCATCACTGGATTCTTATTATGCTGTTGCACATCGTGTTAGAGAACGTGTTACTAAACAATCATCATTACTTATTGGAGGAATGCTTAAACCATATCAAATACAAGGTTTAGAATGGCTTGTTTCTTTATATAATAATCATCTTAATGGTATTCTTGCTGATGAAATGGGTCTTGGAAAGGTAATTTATCTCAAAATAATTTTAGTGATTATCTAGAAAAAATAAAAATATCAGATGAGAGTTGTCGAGCACAATTGAAAACCTACTGTGATGAACATAGCTTAATTATACATGATTTCATCAGTTAAACACATCTATCTGTAACCTATAAATTATAAAAACAATTCTTTTCTTAGATTGTTCGTTATTAATCAACTTTTTTCATTGCTACAACATTCTCTTGTCTTTGAATCATGTTTTTTTTCTTGAATGTTAGACAGTAGAATAGACATTGTCTAAAACTTTTCTAGAAGAATATCATATCATAGCTATTGACAATGGTTAAACAGTATTATAATCTTCAACTTTTCAAGAAATATACTTCAGGTCTAACTTGATAAAATTAGTCTAACACACGATTATCGTATATATGTGAAAGCATTAGAGAAGACTTGACTATAATACGAAGAATATAATAAGTAGTTCGTTTGAACTATATTTTCTTTGTCTCTTGTTTCTGTCTTGTAATGCCTCTTTTTTTCGAGATGTTCGAGATCATTCTGTAGTGATTCAACGTTCATAGTAACTATGAACTGCTCTGTTATAAGAAAAATAATTTCGTATAATTGGTTATTTTTGATCAGCATACTGTTCGAAGTATACACCTAAATGAGCATGATTTGAATAAATCTTATAAACCTATACCAACAGAATGAATCTTACTGACGCCCGGGATGGATCATAAGTGATCAGAAAACATTCAAATATGTTATTCGTTTCACAATAGGTATTAATAAATTCAATTTTATGGGAGTTTAAGAAATATAAATAGTTAAGAGATGAGAACATCTTTTCTATCTAATCTAAATGATTTCATTTAAAATATATTTGAATATTTCTAATCATTATTATTTTAGACAATTCAAACAATTGCTCTTATAACATATTTAATGGAAGTTAAAAAAGTCAATGGACCTTATTTAATCATTGTACCATTATCGTAAGTTAATTTATATTAGGAAAAAAAATGTTTTTTACTATTCACATGTGTTTTTTTTAGTACATTGGCTAATTGGGTTAATGAATTTGGTAAATGGTCACCAGCTGTTTCAACAATTATTTTTAAAGGTAATCCACAAATACGTAAAACACTTGGACAAACATTAAGAACTGGTAAATTCAATGTTTTATTAACAACATATGAATATATTATCAAAGATAAAGCATTATTATCAAAAATAAAATGGCGTTATATGATTATTGATGAAGGTCATCGAATGAAAAATCATCATTGTAAATTAACACAAGTACTTAATACATATTATATAGCACCACATCGTTTATTATTAACTGGTACACCATTACAAAATAAATTACCAGAATTATGGGCATTATTAAATTTTCTTTTACCATCAATATTTAAATCATGTACAACATTTGAACAATGGTTTAATGCACCATTTGCTACAACATGTGAAAAAGTTGAACTTAATCCAGAAGAAACATTACTTATTATAAGACGTTTACATAAAGTTTTACGACCATTTCTTTTACGTCGTCTTAAAAAAGAAGTTGAATCACAATTACCAGATAAAGTAAAATACAAAAAGAATTTTTTTTTTTGTAATTTTCAATAAAATCAAATTATTCTTTAGATTGAATATGTGATTAAATGTGATATGTCAGCATTACAAAGGGTTATGTATAATCATATGCAAACAAGTGGAATTATTCTAACAGAAGATAAAGTAAGAATATATAATTGAATTATTTTATAGATTAGAATCGTATGAGAAAAATCTCTTGAGAAAGTAATCTGCTTTTGGATCAACATAACTTTCTCTTAGAGTAATTCATAACCCTCATACCTTAATTCATTTCTTTATTGCTTTCAGATACAGTTATGATCACTTGATCGTATTTTTTTACTTATAATACTGTGTTTGTAGTAGTGGTTAATGTACATCAAAAAAATGAGTAAAGCAGTCATAAGTCGTCCGAAGTAACAAAGAATCGACTCAGTCTAGAATATTTCTCTACTGACTAGAGTTTACAGAATATATAAAAATATTTTTTTGCAGAGAGCTGACGATCTAGTTTCAAGTAGCATCAATCAAAAAATTATACTAAATTAAAGTGTCTTAAACATAGTATTCTTAGTATTGATAAGCAAGAGTTATGGTAACTTTTTATAGTATCAAATCCAGAAAATTCCTACAATTTGGCACTATATTGACATAGAAGAGATGATAAATATGAAGTATGTTTGTATCCATGCTGTAAAGAATGCTAATGATCTTTATATTAATTATTGATTCTATCATAAAACGTAATTACTGATCAATTCTCTTTTTGACGCGATTTAATATAATATAAAATTTATTCTTCATACGATTTCAAACTTCAGAGTTATTCTCTTGAAAAAAATATTTTTACTCATTCTGTAGAAGATAGTTAAGTAAAATACTTTGTTTTCTTTGATTTCCAAGTCGTGGTTAATTACTATAGTTTGTAAACGAAGAGAAGAAACTAGAAGGCATTAGAACCATTATAAGTGTCACAAATATTTTTACATTAGAAAGAAAATCCATTAACATAGCATCCTAGATTATAGGATGATGTCTTTAATTTTACCATTTTGATATATTGAAGTTCTGTTATAGTTTTACTAAAAACATTTGAGTTATTCTCTGTATTATATATTCATTTATTTTCTATCTAGAATGGTAAAGCAAGCAATCCAAAAGCCTTAATGAATACAATAATGCAATTACGTAAAATATGTAATCATCCATTTATGTTTAATGAAATAGAAGAAAAACTTAGTCAACATTTTAATTATACTAGTGGTGTTTGTTTGGGGTATGAAAATTAAATCTATTGTACCAAAAAAAACCTAATTTTTTTTTTATTGTAGAGCTGATCTTTATCGTGCATCAGGTAAATTTGAATTACTTGATCGTATATTACCAAAATTAAAAGTAACAAATCATCGTATTTTACTTTTCTGTCAAATGACATCATTAATGACAATAATGGAAGATTATTTTGCATATAAAAGTAAATAATTTTTTTTTTAATCTTTAAATATAAAAAAATTTTGCATTTTGTTTTTTTTTCTCAATAGATTTTACTTATTTACGTCTTGATGGTCAAACAAAATCTGAAGAACGTGGTGATTTATTAGCAAAATTTAGTGAAAATAATTCAGATATATTCATTTTTTTATTATCAACACGTGCTGGTGGTTTAGGTTTAAATTTACAAACAGCAGATACAGTTATTATATTTGATTCAGATTGGAATCCTCATCAGGATTTACAAGCACAAGATCGTGCTCATCGTATTGGTCAAGTAAATGAAGTTCGTGTTCTACGTTTAATGACTGTAAATAGTGTTGAAGAAAAAATCTTAGCTGCAGCTCGTTATAAATTAAATGTTGATGAAAAAGTTATTCAAGCTGGAATGTTTAATAATAAATCAACAGGAAATGAACGAAGACAATTTTTACAACAAATTCTTTTACAAGAAACTGAAGAAGGTGATGAAGAAGAAGATGAAGTTCCCGATGATGAAATTATTAATCAAATGATTGCACGAAGTGAAGATGAATATAATCTATTTAATGTAAAGAAAAATATATTTTCAAATTTAAAATAAAATAATGTCTTTTTTTTTCTCTTATAGAGAATGGATCGAGAACGAAGACATGCAGATGCACGAATGACTAATAGAAAACCACGTCTTTTTGAATTATCTGAATTACCATCATGGTTAACAAAAGATCCAAAAGAATTAGAAAATGCTATATTGGATCAAGAAACATTAGATTTATTTGGACGTGGTTCAAGACAACGAAAAGAAGTTGATTATTCAGATTCATTAACTGAAAAAGAATGGCTTAAGGTAAAGAATTTTATATTGTATAGAGAAAGAATGTGAAGAAACGAAAAATTTAGGAATTACTTGAAGTATTCATACAAATTTTAGAAAAATGATGCTTAGAATTCACTTTTTTTTTGTAGGCAGTTGAAGATGGTACATTAAATAGTGAACAAGATAAAAAACGTCGACGTAAACGACGTTTTCTTAATGTTGATATGGATGATGATGATGATGGACAATATGATGAAATCGATGGTAGACAAGGAGATAATGATATTGAAGGAATTGATTCAAAATCAAGCAAACGTATTGGAAAACGAAAGTTAAAAGAAACAAATAAGAATTATCCAAATGTACCAATACCATTAAAATTATTAAAGCAAATGCAAACTTTATTAGATTTTGTCATTAAATATCGAGACAAGTATATTTAGAAAAAATTTTGTTTTTTAATTTCTGTTTAATTATTTTATTTAATCTTTAGTGAAGATAATCGCGTTTTAAGTAAACCATTTATGCGTTTACCAACACAAAAAGAATTACCGGAATATTATGATATGATTAGACATCCTGTTGATTTTAATAAAATTAAGGTTTGATTATTAATAATAAAATATATACATATATTTTTAAAATTCTTTTTTTGTTATGTTTTATTCTTTAGAAAAGACTTAGTGAATATCGTTATCGAAATTTAGATGAACTTGAAGCTGATGTTATGCTGTTGTGTAAAAATGCTCAAGAATTTAATATGGAAAATTCTAGTGTAATAATTTGAATTAAAAAAAGAATAGTTAAGCAATATTATCTGTTCTATGACTTGTTTATTATAGATCTATGAAGATTCAATTATTCTTCAATCAGTCTTTACAAATGCACGTGAACGTCTTGAAAAAGGTGAAATTCCAATAAGTTCAAATTCAGAAGATGAATCAAATGATGATGGTAAGAAAAAATATTAATCTTTAATTAAATAATTATTCATTATATTTATTTTTAGAACCACTTAAAAAACGAGTCAAAAAAGACAGTGGTACAAAAAAGGTAATGATAGAATTAATTTGATTTTTCATTCATAAGTATCGATAAAATACTTATGATTGAATAGTTGATAGTTTGTCGATTACGATCAAAATTCGAAACATACTGCTAGATTTGAACTTTACTAGATAAACGTTTTAGAACTAATATTTATCATGGTAATCGTAGGATTTTTCGGAAAATCTCTATATAATTCATCACATCATGTCAATGACAAGTTTCCAGCCATGATAGATATCTAGTTGTATGAAATTGATTAATGTATAATTTATTGCTGAGAGATATATCTTAATAAACGATAGTCTTTATAAAGTTAGAATATCGAAGAAAATATCTTGCTTTCGCCGTTTAGTAAGTAATTTAACTTTACCAAACGTGTGATTATCATGATGGTAAATTTGTTTTATAATGTTCTGATACATTACTGAAATTATTGTTGAATTTCATCTTGTAGAAATAACTTTTATGAAAGAAATATAGTTTTAATCAATGACAACCCGAACTATTAAGAATTGACCTGATATTGATATCTGATTGTTACTTAAATGAAAAGTAGATAGGAACGCATGCGTAATTGTAGTGCCTGACTTTATATATCGTTCACTTAAGTCGAAATTTTCTCGATTAATTATACATGAATCGATGAGTGACACAGTTTCTGCATTTTTGACATGCTAACGTTCGTGAAATAGAGTAATTTATAATAAAAAGTGCTTTTGTTCCTTATTAAGTGTGAAATTTATTAGTTATTACTTGGCAAATCATTATCTAGTATCGATTGTAATATTTTAATATTTAGAAATCTCAAACTCAATCACGTACATCCGTTAGTGGAAGTAATATTTCAAATAATCGACGTAAAACTCGTGTGATGAGTGATGATGAAGATATAACAATGGATGAAACAAATCAAGTATATATTAACTTATTTTTTTCTTATTTATATATCATTTTTTTTCTTATTTAGTCATCATATGGTGGTATCGAGGACGATGATGAAGGAACTCGTGGTTCTAA
Organism: Macrotrachela quadricornifera; assembly: GCA_022393335.1. Classification (NCBI taxonomy): domain Eukaryota; kingdom Metazoa; phylum Rotifera; class Eurotatoria; order Philodinida; family Philodinidae; genus Macrotrachela; species Macrotrachela quadricornifera. The sequence continues at coordinate 243,511 of JAJEKB010000030.1, read as the reverse complement.
CTCACGTCTTAAATAGAAAAAAAAATATATATTTGTTTCTTCTTTTTTTTTTCGCTCTATTTCTGTCACTGTATGCGTGTTTTAGCTATACTGTAAAATTTGTATGCGTATATGTGGTGTGTTATGTACAAAAACAAAAGCAAAATAAACGAATGTGAGATAAAGAAAAGAGACGTTGTCGTGAATACTGGATCTGAGAGCGAACAGTTTTTATATGCAATATTTGCATGAATACAAAACTTTCTCTTTTCTTTCTCAATCTATATCACTCATGCATTTATTATTTTCGGTTGTATATTCATTCTTTCTTTTCTCCCATAAATGATGCGCTCGTATTTCGTTTTTTTTTTGTTCGTATTGTTCATTTCTTCAATAGGAGAAATAAGAACACACAAATCTTATATTCATTTAAAAAAGACAAATAAATATGTAACGATCCAGTGTCAAACACACATAAATTGAATATTATTTGATGAGACAGATTATCTCCGACTGAAACCTTCCTCAATTGATAAAATTCTTCTCATGAGAAATGGTCTGAATTCATGTCGACCAAGCTAAAAGCGGAGAAACACTATCCAATACGTTCTTTCACTTTCATCTTTAACTATTTCCTTAAGTGATATGAATAAGACGTTTTATGAATTGAACTATTGTCTGACAATTACCCTATCAGAAGAGATATGACTGTAACACATAAAAGCATAATATAACAAAAAGTGATTGTCTAAGAGTATAGTTTATTTTTACACGTTTTCCACACTTGTTAACTAGCTTTATATCTGTAAGATTCTCATCTGTGCGTTCTTTATAATAAAATTCTAGAATTAAATCAATATTTTCGCATGCTGTTCACGTATGTAGAATACCTGAGATCAGGATTTGAGTGTTTCATGAATGAATCGGCTTAAACACTTTCCTACTCAGCTCAATTACTTTCCAAGAAGAACGCGCTGAGTTCGATCGATTTTATATTGAATTTACATCTCGTTTTGGGGTTGAAGTCTAGATAATCTATGAGATCAAATATATTCGATTTAATTGTATATCATATTTAACGCTCTTTTTAAGTGTGATTGTAAGAGGTCTAAGATAGTGCATTGTACTTCTCTCAACCCTGTAGACACTACTTCGTTCCAAACAAAGAGTGTCCATATATCATATATAACTTTTTATTGAGTTTTTCGAATCTTCTCGATTCCCTGGCCAAATGAAGGAAGGCCTATACATGATTCAAAATTTAACTAACCTTCTTACACTTTCTTTCAATTTAGAAATGAGTGTCATTGTTTTTACAGTTTACATTACAATTAAATAGGTCATTGTATGTGATCAAAACAGTTTCCCTTTTTTTTTTGATTCTATTCTTTTGTCGACCTTTATTACAATCACTATCTCTCTTCCTGTGGTAATCTCTTTCGCCTAACAGTGGGTCATGGCATAATGTTCGACGATAGAATGGCACAAGAAAAGAAAACACGTGCTTGAAATAATTTTTATATAGTTTTGTTCATATTCACTCTTGCAAGATGATTCTATTTGATTCTATTCATTCTCAAACTGTACGATTGATTATATTTGCCAATTAATAAAAGATGAAATGGTTATCTATCTTCTTTTCGTTTCATTAAAATAATATTTTTTATGGTAGCGTTGTGATTATTATTGATCAAAGGTAATCAGTTTTGTTTTTATATTTATCAGAAGAAAAAAAAAGGTATGCTTCTATTGTTAATACACATATAATGTGTGGATACTAAATAAATAGTTATTTGATGAAAACATGTGTTCTTGCATGTACTCTGTTCGATTATATAATAATAACAATAATAACGTTCTGTAGGCTTTTCGCCCGTTGGGGCTGGTCGTGGTTATTATTACTAATTTTCCATGTGCAGCCGGGTTCTATCGTCTTTTTTTTTTACAGACGGCCGTATCTTCATCCTCTTTCGTCCAACACATTGACTAAAAATATAGTCAGCACGAATGATTCATGTGGAATGAATCACTTGAGACAACTTGTTCGTTAGTGGCTTCTCCAGGGTCATTCCATGGACGATGATACTGAGATTTGAACCCAGTACCTTGTGGATGCGTGTCAAGCAACGTAACCACGTAATCATAGCAGTATCTGTTTGAATGTAACAAAACTATAACAGTTGCTATCAAGATATGGCTAATTCAAATTCAACTCAGAAATGTAAGAATAATTTATCACAAATTACTTTAAATGAATGTGTCACTACTATCACCTTTCTTAGAGATCATGCTGATCAATTTCCAGGTAAAAGGTAGCGATCGAACATTGTAACTAGATCATCAAGTTCATTTTGATGTGAAGCCTGTGATAAATTAAAATTTACTTATAAAGAAAAACGTCCCATGCATTGCACTATTTGTTGCGTTCAAAATGCTACGGTATATTAGTGACCTTGTCGAAAACAGACAAGAGTAACGAACAGCAATGAAGATGGGAGTAATATTTTTGAAATAAAATACGCGTTCTTATCAAAAAGAAAATAATAATGATCACAGAACTTAGGGCGCGATTATCAGTGAAATATCTCTTAATTTCATGGCTAACGAATGGAAGAATACGTTTAGTCGTACCGATCTCAAAGTAAAAGCAAATTGGCTAAATCTATTTTACAAACAGTTGACTTCAATAAAAATTCAATGTTCTGCCAAATTTAGAGCATCATATATTAAAAAAAGAATGCGATAGAAAATATCAGATAAGAATTCATCGATACCCTTTCTTGTATGAATGTTTGGGCAAGAAAATTATTGTAAATGCCACTAAGATATTCATATATGAACTTGTCAGTACAAATCGTTTTCTGTTAGATAAGAAACTTCATTATTAATGCAGTACAAAGTACGGTATTTATGTAGTCCTACGCGAGTTTTCTTTCTTGCTTTAGAGATGTGCACATCGAAATTTCAAGTTTTCTGACTAGATCATCTCTTGAACAGAAAATCAGAAAATTTTAGTTCAAACGTATAGTAAAATTATCGAGATCAAGCCGCTAAAATTTTCTTTTCAGCTCATTATTACGAACTTTCTTTTGGTTACAGATAGGCACAAGAAAAGACAAATTGTTGTAGACTTTGTTTTTTTCGGTGCTTGAGATAATTGGAACGAAACTGAGACAGAAAGTTAGGCACGATTCTCCTCAGATAACATACGTTATAAATACCAGTTGTGAATAAAGCTGACCATAGATGATGCATCATTCAGATAATTAAGCGATCATTCGATAATGTGTATTATAGATCCAAATTGATAAGTATCTATAGAGTCTTCCTAGTAATGATTTTCGTAATATCTGTACTTTAAATTTCTCCTTGACTTCGGTCAATAGATTAATTAAGACAGACAAGAAACTTTATTCAATAGATTCAAATGAACTTGTCAACTGAATATTTTGTTCGTGTTCAATTGTTGAAACGTATATTCATTCTTATGAATAATCGATATTCTCGTTATCCGACCTCGACATGCTGACTGATTGAAATACAACTATTCTCGCTACACTAACAGATAGAAAAGCGTTAAATCAGTTAGCTGAAAACATTTTTTCGAGAAATTCGATTGATTCTTACTGATCCAAAAAACAAAGATTATCTCATTTTTTTACATCTTGATTTCTTGATATTCAAATTTCTCGCCTTCGCACTGTATTTCGTAGTCGAGTGAAACTCAAATACCATCTAGTTCGCTTATAACACGTATAATAATATGAAAATATACATTTTAGAAAAGTGATCAAACGTAATTGGTACTGTGACAGTAAGTCATCAGCACATCGTTGAAGCTGATGAAAATTTACTCACAGTAGGTAATTATATATGATGAGAAATGACTGAAACATTAAAAAAATGAAAGCAACGGATTATAGTGAAAATACGTATATAGATGAAGTTATTTTTCAAGAATGTCGAATGATCATGCTAGTGCTCAATGTACATCGGATAATATATCTAAAGTCATTCAAAGTAGGTTGAATCTATATAATTAAACGAAAAGCTTCTTATTAATTACTGCTTTGATTTTTTATAGGATGTGTGTTCAGATTAAAAACAAAATGTTATTTAGTTTGCATTTATTTTCTGAGCCATAAATTGAAGGATATATAAGGCATCGTACGTAAGAACAATACTCTTCTATTCATCGAGATGCCACTGGAGGTGTAATAAATTCTGAATGCGTACAAAATCAATCGTTATTATATGCACACTATATTAAAGATGGAAATCAGCTTCATAATGCTATTTCCCTTACACACGCAATGCTTACAGATCATACTATTTCAAGAATAAGTTTTTTTTTCATAACCTTGGTCTTAGTATTAATCAAGTTAAAAGCAAATTAGTTCTTCCTTCTTTTTTTTCTTGAAAAATACTTTTTTTGTTGGTATTTTGAATGTAATTCTTTAAGTATTCAATGCAGAAAATATTAGTACTCATTCTAATCGATATTGTAATGGTTTATATATAGTAAATATATTGCCTAACAATTGCGATCACTGTCATTTATTCATTTTTGTTGTTGTTATGTTATTCATGCTATAGTAAGGAACTTAACTGCTGCATATATTAATAAAACGTATCCAACGAGATGTATCACAAATATTTTTTTAAGAATAAACTCATAATCAGGTCTTTTTTTCCAGAGCAGCATTAAAGAAATCGAACTCGATCTAGTTTAGAACCAACCCGACGTGCTTTAATACATATGCAGCGATGCCTTTTATTAATTTGTCTCATATTAAACCAATACCATGAAATTTTCTCAAGAAATATATTTTGGTACTTTTTAGGTTAAGATAATTCTTATTGATTGAGTACAAGTAACTTCATAAGAATATTCTTTCTAGATTAGATATTTTTATGAGACATATTGCATAATTTTCAATTAAGAAATTTCGATTTGATTCTAATATGGACATGATATTATCAAAGAATTGATATGCTTTTGTTTACTCTTATTTTTGATCGACATGAGAAAAAAGATTTCCGCTTTTATAGGAAACATCAGATAATAAAAGTAAATCAACTAAAAAACCTATTCAAAATGAGTTGATGATTGATAAATTTTTTAAAATCATATTCATACAAGATAAATCATCGCTGATCAGATGTTTTATTATGAACTTCGTCAATCTATTTTATTTTTAAAGAGGTTTCATACAAAGATATGCATTTGATAAGCATTGTTGACACAAAAACCTTCAATTTGATGATTTTTAGAGAGCTTCTCCAACTATCCTTTGTATTTGTTAACGTATTAATTCCTAGGCAACTTTAATAATAGTATAGTCACACTTTTCTAAGAATTGTAAAAGGTAGGACTTCTCAACTTTTTTTATTGATGAATTCTACTGAAATTGATTGTGATAAAAACCTATATATTTTTCCTTTGACAAATATTGTTCTATGTAATATACAAAAAGAAATGTTTGAAAAGACGAAAATAACACAATTGATCATGACAGCTACTTGCTCTGAGAAAGAATATAAAGGACTTGCCATATTTTATATTAATTGAAGCAAACAAATAGTAGAAAAAACGAAATAAAATACATGTAGAAGTATACGACGTATGAAAAAGCAAATCTTATATTTCAATTTAGACTACATCAACAAGACAATATAAGAATTATTTGAGAATTAAATATCAGAAGTAATAAAGATATCATAAAATAATTAAATAATCATCTTACGGTATTTCTATCGTTAATTTTTCAAAACAAAACGACATCTTTGAAAAACAACATGTAATAAAGGTATTACACTAAAAAATTAAAACAATTTATGTTGATATAATTGTATTAATCACCGTAACATGTGTTAATTGTATATTTTTATTATAACATTGATACGAACAACATGTTTTTTTTGATAAATATATTATAAAAAATAAATATTGTACAATTCATCGATGGAATATCCAGCAGATGTAAGAGAATTAAACAAATCGAACGAATTATTAAAACTTCAAATACTATTGCCATAAGTGTTGAACCATTATAACCCTTCTATGTTTGCTATTTTTCTACAAAAAGAAAAATCAATTTTAACGAGATAATAAAGCAAAAATGAATTCATGAAAAAATATTCATACTTAAAATTAAAACTATACCAGACTGAAGAAGAGCTTAACATTTGTATTATATTCTTAAGTTAATTCATTTAAAAATATGAGTAAAAACATTTAGTGATTTACTTGACAATATAACAAAGTTGTTAATTGTTACTCACATTCTTTGTGTTTACTCCTTATTAAAGAGAGTCTCGTCTTTGACTAATCTTTTGTCGAGTATTAATTGGATGAAACGTGCTTAACTTTTGTCATCTAAGGTGTCTATCGGAAATGAATAAATTGTCAGTTCATACAGAATTATTTTCATTTATTTCATTTGAATTGAAGAAAGATGGTCGTTCAATCTACTTTTCTATTGAGTAGGTTTCTTTTGTTTTTTTTAATAATACATTTAGTAAATCATTTTTTTTATATAGTAATATTCATTCTAAATATAATTAATGGAATATTTGGTTCATTTATTAATCAAACAAATAGCACTACGGTAGCATCATCAACACAAAATTCAACAACAATAATTAAAAAATTTGCTCGTTGTAAATATATATATAGATTTGATAAAAATATTTGATATATTCTTTTTTTAAAATAGATACAATTCAAGGACGATCATCTGGAATTCAGTATATGTCAGAAGTTGGTTCACGTTGTATCGGTAAATCATATAAATATATTTATCAAGATTGTTATTAATTAAATTTTAAAATTTAGATGATGGATTTTTTCCTGATAAAGATGATTGTCGAAAATTTCATGTTTGTTATAGTGGCACACAATCTGTTCGTTGGTGTCGAGAAGGAATGTTATGGGATGAAATAAAAATGGGTTGTAATTTGCAAAATATTACATCATGTAATGGAAATCGAAAAAAATGGAGTCGAAATGAAGGTATTATTAATATAATTGATTTCAAAAAGTAATATATTTAAATTTAGATGCAGCATCAACAGTATCGAAATCAGTTAAAGGTAATTATACCTGTCGATCAGGTGCAAATGGTTTATTTGCTGATCCAAGTTCATGTTCAATATATCATTGGTGTGTACTTGGTGTACTTCATTCAACACATTATTGTAATCCTGGTTTACATTTTTCTGCAAGTGCTAGTGGATGTGTTTGGCCAAAAGATGCTGAATGTATGTGAATAGATATTTATTAATTTAAAGATTTTCTTTTTCTTTTATGGATTTTAAGGTGAAGGACAAATTGCACCACCGTATTCGCCGATTGAATGTTCATTAGGTAGTTCAGGTTATTTTCCTGATCCTTATGATTGTTCGGTATTTCATTATTGTGATGGTAAATTGATACATTTTAGAATTTGAAACAAACTGCTTTAGTTTTTTAATTGAAATATAGGGGTTAAAGGTCGAAGTGAATCATTGCTTTGTTCCGCTGGTCGTGTTTGGAGTTCACGTAAAATTTTTTTTACTTATTTTAAAAATATAAACATAAAATATTGTATTTATAGGATTAGAAAATTGTGCATGGCCTCATGAAGTACCTGAATGTATGTGTATATAATATGTATTTATCTAATAATTAATATTAAACATTTCTTAGGCAAAAATACATGTCCAACTAATTATTCTAGTCAAATGCGTTTTGCTGATCCAGTTCAATGTTCTCAATATGTACAATGTGTTGATGGTCGTTTAGAACAACGAATATGTTCAAATAATTTTCTTTTTGATCGCATTACAAAAACATGTAAACCACATGGACAAGCAGAATGTCATGGTAATAAACCAGACGCATTATCAACAACAACAATTTCTTCATGTAAGTTTAATTGATTAAAAAAAAAGATCTGAAGTTTTAGTATTAAATTTATTGTTTATATATAAATCGAATATGTTATACATTTTTTTTGATATTGTTTTTCTTTGTTGTTTTATGAATTGAATTTTCATTTTATATTTAGATATATCTTCATCTACTTTTGATACAAATCCAATGTCATTGGAAGGAATCATTAAAAAACAGCGATTAAATCCATTTTATTGTATTGGTAAATATATTAAATAATTATTTTTCTTGAAAATAATTCTTTCTATAATATAGTTGATGGTTATTTTGGTGATACACAAGATTGTCGTATTTATCATGTGTGCGTTGATGGTCGTGATTATCGATCAATGTGTGCATCAGGTCTTGCTTGGGAATCATTACTACGTTTATGTATGCCGACTCATCTTGTTAATTGTCAAAATTCGAAATCATCTGACTCATTAACAGGTACATACTTTTCTCAATAAAAAGAAAATCTTTGTATTTATGGATTTGATAGGACCATCAAAAAATAAATGGCTTCAATTATTTACTCGATCGGTAATAAAAACAACAACAGCACAAACTTCACCATTTGTTTTACCCTCGATTTTTACCTGTATTGATCGTGCTAATGGTTATTATGCTGACCCTGTTCATTGTCATAAATTTCATTATTGCGGAACAGGTATGTAGATAAGATTTTTTTATCGTTAGATACTTATTTTAATCATTATTTTTATTTCTAGGTTGGCATAGCGTGATGGAATGTGATAAAGGTTTAGCATATTCTGCTCGAGAACATGATTGTGTACCTCTTGAACTCGCTAATTGTAATACCAATAAATCAATGAGACAACAAAATTAATTTATAGACAAATATTCTTTTTCTTGATCTTATAATTAATTGTAATTAAAATTCATTTAATCGAATAAAAAAAATTATCATGCTGGCCATATGTGCCTTTTTCCCTCGTATGTAATATGTTTTTTTTTTTTAGTACTTATATTATCGAGTAGAATATTCTCGCTTTGTCATTGACACAGGACAGCAAAAAAAAAGCGAGAAAGAAAATGAATATAAGACATAAATGTAAACGCAAAAGAAAAAGAAAAAAAAAGAAAAAAAGAGAATACTAGCTGTATAAAAAAACGATAGCCAAAAACATACACTCGACTATACTTACTAACGCAATTTGTACGAGGGCAACCAAACAACATTTTTGTCTATTCATTGTTTCTTTTTATTTTATTTATCTACAAAAGAAAACAAAATTTACAATCGATTTTTGTCTACATTTTTCTAAAATAATTTTTCAAATCTCTTGATTATTATAAAATAAACTTTGGACTTTCTACATTAATGTTTTACAAATTTTAATCTAAATGTCTGTTCTTACTGCAATTGTTCACGACGAAGTATTAGCAGCAACATTACAAAAAGGAATTTATGCTCTTGCTGTATGCTCAGTTATTGGTACAGCAGCCTATATAGGCTATAGAGCTGCCACACCTGATCACAAGCATCTACTTCATCATCGTCACCCAGAATCAAACGAACAGGTAAGAAAAAAAAAAAATTTTATGTAATTTTAAAGCGCATGATATCAACTTTGATATCATTAATCAAGGTCAAGTATTAATGTATCATGTGGGAGACATGATGTTAGCGTGCTTTTTTTAGCTGCGTCATAATAATGAAGCGTAAAAAGCATGATATAATACGGGCAAATCATTCTCTTTCGAAAACATAATAAAAATATTGATAGATAAACATTAAGAAAATTGTATTATAATATTAGTATAAAATGTCCTTAATCAAAAATGTTAAATATTCAACTAAGCAAAAAAAAAACGTCGTGAAAAGATATAAATAAGAATTGCTAATTTTTACTAATGTTTTAAACAATAAAAAGAAAGCTATTTTTAGTATAGACAAATCTGTATTCTTTGCTGATTGATAGATAAAAAAAACTTATCAAAAACAATTGTTAATCAATCGAATTCATGTCATTTCCTCTTGAAAGTTATCATTATTCTATCATCATAGAATTTCTTATCAAAATAATAATTATTCTCACTGCATGTGAAGATACAATAATTTTTTTT
>JAJEKB010000030.1:162155-228526 GCA_022393335.1 Macrotrachela quadricornifera | reverse complement strand
AAAAAAAAACAATCTTGAGTTGCACGTCGTTATGACAATGAACGATTTCATCAAACAAAAATAAGGAGAAACTGTAGTGTTTCATCTATATTATTTGTCTGACTTAGTAACATCTGTTATTGATTTTGATTACTTACAACAGCAATTAGACATTATTGATTCAAGATTACATATAGCTTAGTATTCTACTGGATGAAAAATTTCAAAAGATATCATAAAAATAATTTGATCAAATAAAACTTAGTACAAAAAATCAGGATGTAGTACTCTAAACATTTAATGAAATATTATGTCTTTCCATGATGCTCTCACGTTAGTCATCATCTACATATATGGATAAAAGCATAGAAAAATTGATAATATTTCGAATTTTTCTGATATAACTGTATTAAACTAAAATTCTTATTAATAATGAATGAATTTTGTTATAATTATGAACACTAAAATTTAGTATAAATTCGTATATATAGGTCTCGCTGTAATCATTAATCGTATTAATAAGTCAAACATAACCGTTGGTGTTGATGGTTCACTCTATCGTTATCATCCACGATTTAAAAGAAATATGGAAAAATGTATGAAAACGATAGTTAATAAAAATATTAAGGTACGTATGAATATTTACATAAAAAAAAGGAAAATGGAAGCATATATTTTTCTAATGAATGAAAATTAAACAAAAACAAATCTATTTCAGTTTTTACTTCAATTATCAAATGATGGTTCGGGTATTGGCGCTGCATTGACCGTAGCGGCAGACGTTTTTTCAAATCAAGAAAAAATGAAAGCATCTAGCAATCAAAGACACGAACTGCGTAGACGATCATCATACCTGTAAGATAAATAATTACTAAACAATTAAATTATTTTAATTGGGAAAAAAGATTATTCTATTTTTCTTATATAAATGCTTGATTTTGTTTTTAAAATTATATCATATGGATATTTATATAAAATTTAAACTTTTTATTTAGTTCAAGTTAAGCTTATCAAATGATGGCAGTGGTACAGGAACAGGATTAATTGCAATGGTCGAAAATCAATTTTTAAAAAGTTTATTAAAATCAACTTCAAATTTCAATGATAATAATGAAGAAAAATTCGTAATCATTTTCAAAATCATTTATTTAATCCTATAGCTACATCTATATCATAATTGTCACTAATACCCCTAGTTAGAATGTTATTTTTAATCTTGCTGTTAATTTTGTGTTTTTTTTGTATTTGAGAACTTTTCTATCTGCTCAATAAGTGTATCGTGTTTTGAATAAAAAAAAAAATCTATGACTCTAGTTTTTTTTCCTGTATTATAGAATAACTTTTTTTTTAATTTAAATTAGTTATTTGTTTATTTTTTAACTCTTTCAATTAAAACAGTCTATTTTCTTGAGGTTATCACAGAATATGTATAACTCCAATAAAGAAGATTAGATCTTGAAATATTTAATTCTCTTTCTTTTTTGTCCTTTTTTTTTTGTTTTGTTTTGTTTTTGTTTATTGTTGATAATACTAATGAAAGTAAAATTAGTTCTAATAAAAATTTAAAATGTGTTATCTCTTGTTTTTAAAATATATTATCAAACTCACTAACTTCTAAAGATAAGAACGAAAATGTCATGATCTTATTTTCTATGAATCATTTTTTTCTAGTTATTTATTATTAAATCTTATGAATTTGACTTTTTGTATTAGATAGATCATGACTGAAGTTTATTTTTAAATTTATTATAATCAATGGAAAAGATAGTCATTAGTATTGGTACATTAATATCCTTTTTACATCATAAAACACACATTTCATAAATGGAAAGACATGTTCATAAAATCTTCTCATTTATTACAAACATAGTTTTTATCAAATCTGACAGTTAAATCCTGTAGAAAGTCTTCTTTTTTTTCTATTATCAAATAACTAACTCGATACAAATCACTTTTCATTAGAATTTTTCGAACATTTCAGTAAATATTTAATGAAGCGACATTAATATATATATATGTTAGTCATCGTTACAAAAAGAAAAATTACAACATTTAATTGTTGTTTTATCACATACCACGCCAGAATAATTTTACTTATGATGACTAATGTTTTGTAAGATTATTTGTTTTTGCTGTTATTTTATTAGAATGATGACTATCATGGAAATTTCTTCTGTTGTTTTTGTTGTTTATGTGACGTGGCATAGAGAGAATAAGTTTTTCTTTTTTTTTTCTTTTTTATACTGACAACATGACAACCTACGCTCTCTACACACCGGGACACATTTCTTGATGAAGAGAGAATATATTTAAACAGAAAAAAGAAAGAAAATGACGAGTATTTTTCTCATTTTACAAGCCAAAACAAGTCATAGTTAACTATAAGTTATGTTCGATGTCGTCGGCATACATAACGTATGTATGCAGAAAAGAAAAGAACGAAAGAAAGAAGAAAAGAATAGAAGCATGCAATCTTACTAAGAGAAGTCTTTATGAAGAAACATGCACACATATGTTCACTACCGATTGTTATTCTATATGAAGGAGTATGTATAGATGAAATAAAAAAAGAGAGAGAGAGTGAGAGTGAGTAAATGAATGTTAAAATTATTATCTATTATCTGTTTTAATGTTTGTGTTAAACAATCGTATTCAATTTCATTTAAAATTTATTTTTTATCAATATAATTTTTAGATGACCGAACAAAATATAAGTAATTCAAATGATATTCCGTCCACTTTTTATATTAAGAAAGAATCAATTCCTTTAGAAACTCGTCGTGTAAATTCTCTTATTCGTCGTTCACTATCCAATAAACTTAATGTTCTTGCAGTAACTCCACCACCTACAATGAATACTATTTCTCCATCATCGACAGCTTCACTTGCAATGCAATCTATTGAGTTAGGTTCTATTACTCAATCTACTCAACATCAACAATCTATAATTGATACAACAATATCAATGACTATGATTCCTACTGATGAAGGCCGTATATTCAATGATGATGTTAAACGACAAGAATCATTACCAGATGTTGAAAAGTGTACTTCTCTTAGTGATAGTGATAATGATTCATTTACTGATGAAGATGAAGCAATCATTAATGAATCTTTATATTCATTATCACCACTTCCAATTCTATCAAATTATATTACCATGTCTTGTCCAATTTGTATCGAATTATCACCATTACAATCATCTTCATGTTGTACATTTCATTGTTGTAATTCTTGTTGGCGTTCTCATATTGCAGCAGTAATAGATGATGGTAGAATTAAAATATCATGTATATCAAATGAATGTAATAAATATTTAACAAAAGAATTTATAGTAAATCTTATTCGTTATGATACAACATTGTATGAACGTTATCTTAAAGTATATACAAATGCTAATCAAAATTCACGTGCTAAACTATGTAAATAAATAAATACATATTTATATATATATGATTTATTTAACTATATGTTCTTTAGGTCCACGTTGTTCTCATCTTTATTCACTTGATAAAATACCATTACGTAAAAAGAAATCTGATAAAAAAATTCCAAAACAAGTTCAATGTCCAGAATGTTCACTTGTTTGGTGTTTTCGTTGTTCAGCACCATGGCATGAAAATTTAACATGTAAACAATTTATTAAAGGTGATAAACTTTTATTAAAATGGATTAATCAAAAGAATGAAGATCAATGGAACGCAAGAAAATGTCCAAAATGTTCTTCATTCATACAACGTGCTGGAGGTATGATTAGAAAAAGAGATTTCTTTTTTTTTCTTTCTATTTATTTTTATTTAAAATTAGGTTGTCCTCATATGACATGTTCATCATGTTCATGTGAATTTTGTTATTTATGTGGTCGTCGTTATTGTAAAATTCCACTTATTGGTCAACATAGTAATAAATTTAGGTTTGTAATTGTTTTCTTTAATTCTTATTTTTAATTAAATTTAATAAATTTTATTTTCGTAGTATGTTTGGATGTCCATATAATTTTTATCCTGAAAGACCATGGCTTCGTCGAACAATACGTGGTACAATTGCTACTGGTGTTGTTGTTGCTTCACCAATAATTGCAGTTGGTGCTTTAGCTGCAGCTGTCACTGTTTTACCATCGATTGGAATTTATAGACTCGTTAAACATGTTCGTTCTCGTCGTCATCGTGGACCAGCAGTTCATGAATTTTTATATGCTGAACAGGTTATACTTGATCAAGATCATGAACAACAACAACAACCAAATGGATCACCTACACTTGATTTCCATGGTGAATATACGAATATTGCAAATTTCTTAGAATCTGTACAACGACCCATCGCATTAAATAATACACAAACGAATGATGAAAATATAAATGAAAATTGGCCATTATCAATTTTTGCTAATATGGATGTTGAAAATTTATTTTCAGATAATGACAATGATGATAAACTTCCATTAGATTTTCGAACTTGTCCAACTACACCTGCAACTAATATAAGAAAACAGTATAGTAAAAGTTTAGATAATATAACAACAATGAATCATTTAAGTATAAATCGTCATCATTCAATTAATGTAGAAGCTTAATTAATTGCATTTTATTTGTGGAAAAGAAAATGTATTATTACTTGCCCGGTGTGCGTTGTTTGTTTTTTATTGGATATAGCTACTGAGATGTATGCGTTGCTTTTTTTTCTCCATTCTTTTTTGTGCTATCAGTTGTTGTACTGAATTAAAATATGAACTAAATATTTGTCTTTTTTAATGAAGTTATAACATTTATCTATATTTATCAAAACATACAAATGAATATTATTGACAATTTTATAGATAATTTGAAATAATAGTAGAAACTTCTTTCCAAAAATTACGCTGTGTATTAGAAAATGTTGATTCAATTTATTCATATCAGAATCACTTAATGATGCAAATAATTTATAGTATTTAAGAAATGTTTAGAGATTATTAGGAAAATTAAGATAGCTAAAAACCAGTCATAAGTTGAGGGTGTGAGAGTGAGGGTTGGCATGAGTCATATCTTTAAAATAGACTTTTTCTTTACATTGAGATAAATTCTTTTATCATCATATCTCGTTTACTTTTCTCGTGTGTCTTCAAATTATTTAAAGTTACTCGTTTTTAAAATTTTACAGCTAAATTTAGAGCCCGACGGTTGCAGATGCTATTCGAGATTCGAACCGATGTCATGGATCCTAGAAAGTGTGATGGGAACCATTGATCTAGTAATATATTCTATGCTATGAATAGATGAAAAATTTCTTATTCAACAGTGAACAAAGAATGAAAAAATATAAATGAACCTAATTGCCATTAAAAAAATTTTCAATTTTAACGGTTTCGATTTCGAATTCGGTTCGCTTCGCCATTCTAAATTTTTTAGAACCGCAGGACTCTAGTTAAACTGTATAACGCTTTGAATTAACGATGTCAATTCTTGCTTGAATATCTTAATTTCTTTTTTAATCATTATATATCATCATATAAACATTTTTGAATGTAACATTACTAAGCATAAGAAATAAAAAACAGTGACTTGACAAATAATTTAGTTTCTATTCATTTTTATTGGTATCTTCTACAGAGTTTATTAATGGATAGCTTTCTCATTATTATTTGTCTTCAGAAAATAAAAAATGAAACTTTTTTGTTGAGATCAATAGTGAAACTCAACAAGAGGTCTCTACAGAACCAACTTCTTTACTCGAGCTGTAAGGGAGATATTTAATTTTTTTTGGTAACATGACTTTTTGGTCACCCTGCACTTTGACATCTTTATAACAATGTTATTAGTTTCGATTTATTAAATAGAATTTATTCATAATTCAAAATTTTTGTGAAACACGATCTAGAAGGAGTGTTGATGTGTAAGGATAGAAATATGAATCCTGCTTTTACAGCACGTGACAGACTATGATATAGACAACGATATTTTGTCATCCATAATAAAGTAAGTAGCTTGTTCATGTTTCACATTTCAATCCTATAGGGATTGTACTAATAACTTTCTTTAACATTTTCAACAATGAGTTCGATAATATCATCAAAGATTATATGAATTGAAACATAAATAATTTATCTTTTAAAAATATTTGATTAAGAAATATTCTATACAACAAAAATATTTCAAACATTATCCTATACTTTTAGATTTTAATAAAATTCGAGAGAGAATAGACACAGTTAAGATTCAGTTAGAATTACACAAAATGTAAAAGTTGATGATTGAGTATACTTCACTTTAAATGGCACGAGATGAAGAAATGAGTTAAAGTCATAAATAAGTACATTAATGCATCTTTGATTTATCTATTATTTGCATTATTTATCTTCTAACCTACTTGATTAAATTTTATAAGATTACATTTGAATAAATACGTCAATTTTATTATAAAAGAAGTCAAAGAGTCAAAATTATTAATTATTTTTTTTAATTGAAGATATTCTGTATATCGATTACATAGTAATATGCGTTATAATTTAGTAATTTATTTAAAAATAACAAAAATAGACATATGATATAATGTTTTATGCAATCAAATCAAAATATATATGTATTTAAATTGCATTTCTAACGAGATAAAATAAATATAAATGTGATATATATGATAAAAAGAAAATTCACATCCTTTTTCTTTCTTTCTATAATGATATTCGAACGAAAAGAACAAAAATATTCATGGGTAAATGCTTATATGATATCATATGGTTTGTGGTTGTCTTTTTTGGTTATAAAGAAAGAAAGAAAAAATTGTAGATATATATCTAGGCATTTTTCATATACATCGGTTAAGAGAACCGCTTGGCCGATGAAGCATAACAATAAATGAACGAAAAAATATATATAAATGATACTTTGTCATAAAATTCGAATTTTTTTGTCAATAATATCACAATCAAAATACCATACGTAGTGCTTTGCTAGTTAAAAACAAGCAAAAAATATATAACCAACAATATTTCATTATTTCTCACCAATAGCACAAATCGTAATATTATTTTTTATATTCAATAGCCAATATGAGTCAATCGAAGAAAACAATTAATACTACAGATGATGAAAAGAACAAACAAATATCCAGTTCAAAAAAGATGCCTACAGCATCCTCATCTGAGTCTACTAGCACTATAACACCTTCAGTAAATTATGCACATATCATTCAAAATTTTCGTCTTGTATGGGTAGACAGCAACCTTGGTGAAGCCAATAATAATGATACTATGATAAAGTTACGCCAAATAGTAAATAATGTTAAAATATTTGCAGATGTTAATGAATGTGTTAATTTTATTAATAAGAAAAATGAAGATACAATTTTCATGATTACCTCTGGAGAGCTTAGCCAAGTCATCATTCCTATGGTACAAAATATTCTTCAATTAAATTGTATTTATATTTTTTGTACGAAGAAAGCTTCATACGAGCATTGGACACAGCAATCACTCAAAGTGAAAGGTGCTTTTACAGGTATTACGGCTATTTGTGAAGCACTCAAACGAGACGTTGAAGATTGTGATCAGAATTCAGTCTCTATTAGTTTCTTTAAAATGACTGATGAATCTGCAAATCAAAGTCTTGATCCAATGAACCACTCTTTCATACATAGGCGAGTACTCAAAGAAGTTTTACTCTCGATGAACTATGAACAAAACAATCTTGATGATTTTATAAAGTATTGTCGTAAGCAACTCGCTGACAATACTGCCGAATTGAAAACTGTTGATAAACTTCAAAAAAAATATCGTCATCACCAACCGATTTGGTGGTATACAAATGAATGTTTTCTTCATTCCATGCTCAATAGAACGTTACGGGCGATGGAAGTAGATCTGATTGTTAAAATGGGATTTTTCATTCAAGATCTTCATCAACATATTGCTACACTACATTCAGAACAGTATGGTGGACATCATCATTCGAACTCATTTACTGTATATCGAGGACAAGGTTTGTCTCAGACAGACTTTAGTCAATTGAAAAAAATGCATGGTGGATTATTATCATTTGATAATTTCGTTTTCGCCAGCAAAAATTCTAACGTATCTCTCGAATTTGCTCGACGAACTATGAACACTTCTAGTTTAATCGGCATATTATTTATTATGAAAATTGATCCGTCAGTATCTTCAGCACCTTTTGCCAATGTGAAGAGCGTTAGTGCTCAGCAAATGGAAGAAGAAATTCTCTTCTCTATGCATCCCATTTTTCGTATTGGATTAATTAAACAAATCGAAGGAAATAATCGTCTATGGCAAGTAGAATTAACATTGACTAGTGACAACGATCCACAACTCTTTGCTTTAACTGAAAGTATACGTGAAGAAACTTATTCTCATTTGAAAGGCTGGGATCGACTTGGTATGTTACTAATAACAATAGGTCAATTTAATAAGGCAGAAGATTTATATAAAATATTGCTTGAACAGATAACTAATGACGTTGAAAAAGCACATATATTTTATCAGCTCGGATATATTAAAGATCAACAGCAGGAGTATTTAGAAGCAATTACATTTTATAAAAACTCAATTAAAATCAATCAGAAAATTCTCTCCTCAAGTCATCCTAATTTGGCAGCTGCTTACGATAATATTGGTTTGCTGTATACTAAGATGAGCGAGTATTCAAAAGCACTTTCATATTATGAAAAAGCATTAGAAATTCGACAGCAAACGCTTCCAGCAAATCATCCTCAATTGACTACTTCATATAATAATATAGGTTCCGTATATGAAGTTACAGGTCAATATTCGAAAGCACTTTCGTATTATGAAAAAGCGCTTGAAATTTATCAAAAAACTCTTCCTCCAAATCATCCTCATTTCGCTACTTCATACAACAATATCGGTTTAGTATATGACAATATGGGTGAACACTCAAAAGCACTTTCATCTCATGAAAAAGCACTTGAACTTCGGCAGCAAAATCTTCCTCCTGATCATCCTCATATGGCTACATCTTACAATAATATTGGTTTAGTATATGCTAACATGGGCGAATACTCGAAAGCACGTCCATTTTATGAAAAAGCGCTTGAAATCAAACAAAAAACACTTGCTGAAAATCATCCCGAGTTAGCTACATCATACAACAACGTTGGATCTGTGTATTGCAATATGGGTGATTTTTCAAAAGCACTTTCATGTCATGAAAAAGCATTGAATATTCGACAAAAAACTCTTCCATTAAATCATCCTGATTTTGCTATGTCCTTTGGACATATGGGAATGGTATATTCGAAACTTGGAGATCATCAGAAAGCAGTTACATATTGTGAACGAGCTCTTAAAATAGTAGAACAATCATTACCTCCGAATCATCCTAATCTACAAGTATATAGAAAAAATCTCGAAAGTGCAAGAAAGAAATTGTAAATGATTTTTTAAAATTTGTCCGAAAATAAAATGTTTTTTTTTAAATAAAAAGGATTACTTTTCAATCTAAAGAAACGTATGAACATATATAGAGAAACTCTTGTCTTATTAATCAAGAAAATGTTATTGTGCCACCAATACATCTAAATATATTAAAAAAATTTCATAGAAAAATCTTCTCTGTGCTAGACAAAGAAACCATTTGGTAGGTTGAAGGAAATAGATAAACAAAAAATTTCTTTGTTAATAAAATATTAACTATATCTTTTCACTTTCAATATTGTAATAGTCCATTGTTTATTGAGTAGATGAATTATAGAAAGAGTATTTTCACTATTCATTGGAATAAGTCATTGCATCCACAAAAAATAAAAATTTTCTTTAGTGTGAACGGAATGCGATTTAAATACATACGTCGAATTGAGATACGACTTAACGACTTGTTTTCTTTTTACATAACGGGTGGTCCGGAATAAATGGGTAACTTAGTATATTATAGATTTCTCCTTGATTGTTTCTTACAATCAAGAAATGTTTTTATCAAAATGTGAAGCTTGAAAGTCTCTACCAGAACATGCTTTCAAAATGAAAATCTACTTTAAAAGCGTTTGAAAAAAAGATGAAAAGCAGAAATATACGAGATATACCCAGGATCCGCCAATTGGCAATTCAAGGAATTCAACAACATAAAGATATTCAAGGAAGATCGACAAACTTTTCTTAAACTTCTTAATTTTCTTGAATTCCGTGAATTCCACTGTATCTGTTAAGAGAAAGATATCTTCACCCTCAGTATCGAAAATGCCTTGGAATTCAAGGAAATCAAGAAAATCAAGGAGATTCTAGAAATTTTCTTAAATTCCTTGAATTCTAGTATGTCTGTGAATAGAAAGATGCCTTGGCCCTCAGTATAGAGAATGCCTTGGAATTCAAGGAAATCAAGCAGTTCATGGAAAGCAAGGAAATTCTAGAAATTTTCATAAATTGGTTAGTTTTCCTGAATTCCTTGAATTCCATTACAACTGTCAAGAGAAGGATGCCTCGATCCTCACTGTCAAGAATGTCTTGAAGCTCAAAGAAATAAAGGACATCTCGAGATTCAGAGAAATCAAGGAAATTGTAGAAACTTTCTAAAAAATTGTTTGATTTCCTTGAATTCTATGACATTCCTAGAGGAGGCCTGAAATATTTATGAATCTTGAGTTGCTTGAATTCCTTGAATTTCTTGATTTTCCAATTTCTGGATCCTGGGTACTGCTGTTCGAATTTTGATTTAAATATATTGTCTGACATTTATTCTTTATTAATCCTGTCTCAGAATACTCCACATTATTGCATAAACCACTGCATTCTGTTACTTACAATTGATTATATTTTTAGGAGAAAATATTTTAATATTTGGAATCTGAGATTTTTACAAATTGATATTGTTTGATAAAGCTTGAATAAAATCTAACCAAAGTCAAACATCGCCATCTATCTTTTTGATGATAAGCAAAAAGGAAAAAGGAAAATTTTTATGATGATTGAATATCTGTATAAAAATTCAACTGTTTACTTTTATATATTGAAATTATATTAAAACTACATCGCATATTATCTTTCTAGAGAGATAAAAAAATGATAGACATAAGATATTGTTTAGAAATGGACTTTTCCAACTGTTAAGACACAGTTATAAATAGTCATATATACATCATATAATGAATCATACTATTTAAAATTGACTTATGTTAAACTTTTTTTTATCCAGCTATTAAGCGTAATATTAACAAAATAGAAATAGTACAAATTCTATTGTTAATCTTGCATATTTTTTTTTATTATTTTATTGTTTCAAAACATTATTACAATTGAACATTCATAAAATATCTTGAATAATTTAATAGAAAAATAAAAGCAATCAATATTTTGAATAATAATATTAAACAAAAAAAATTGATTAATAATTGCCTAGTCATTTTTACGTATATTTTGTCGAATTTTCACCTGAACAAGAATAAAAAAAGAATTTTTTTTAAAATTTCAATATTATTTTTTTTACATTTTTATATTCTATTGAAATCTGACTGATATATTGGATGTCATCACATCGATGAAAAACTTCTTCACCAGATTTTTTCTTCCATAAAGTTATTGCAAAACGTAAAGCATGAAGATCGTATGCAT
Organism: Macrotrachela quadricornifera; assembly: GCA_022393335.1. Lineage (NCBI taxonomy): Eukaryota > Metazoa > Rotifera > Eurotatoria > Philodinida > Philodinidae > Macrotrachela > Macrotrachela quadricornifera. The sequence continues at coordinate 216,999 of JAJEKB010000030.1, read as the reverse complement.
TTTTAAATGCCTTAGCGCTATCAAATGTTGTTGTAATTGCTGATCCATCTATAAAATTAAAGATATATTTTTATATTTAAAATTTTCAAAATTTACTATTCAATATAGAAAATATTGGTAATGGTTGTTCGCTTTGCATTAATTCTGAATTAGTATGCATAACAACGACTAATTGTAGGCTAAAATAGACATTATTTTATTTTATATTTTCACATAAAAAAACTTACCTTAATTGTTTTATTCCTTTCGAATAGCGTTTTAGTGCTGATATATCAAATATTACATATTTAGGATTTTGATGTAGTATTTGTTCTGTAGTATGAATTTGAAATTTGAAATAAGGATGAACATATGCACATCCATTAATTTCTCGCGTTATTAGATAAATTTCCAAACGATGTTCAGCATCAGATGATAAATATTTTTCCGGAATCTAATAGAAAACAAAATTTAAGAAAATTACTTAAAAAAAAGTAAACAAACCAATAAATTCAAATAATGATTATTGTTTCGATCAGCAAAATAACGTGGTGGATATGGTTGTGATGGCTGACCATTACGTTTCAACGCTTTTTTTGGTATAAATTCATGTGCTGTACGACCACGAAATTTAATAGCAGGTTCAATTTCAAATTTCATTTTTTCTTCTTGTAGTTCAACAGTCGAAGACAATGTATCTAAAATATTTATCAACTATAAAATATAATGTGTATATAATATACATACTAGATTCTTCAGAAAAAATATCCTTTGATAAATATTGTTCCACAGTCATTGATTCAGGATTATTTTTACCTAATAGAGTAATAATTCATATGAAATTCTAAACAATTTACTTACTACATGCTGATTTTTTATAACTATCATCTTTAACTGTTTCTATTGGTTTATTCGTATCTATAAAAGAAATATCATGAAAATATAAAGTTTAATATATAATTCTAGCTAACCATAATTATTATTAGATGTTGATAATAATTCTTCTTGAATTTGACTAAATGAAATATCTTCATGATCTATTCAATATTTAAATTATAAACAAAACAAAAAAGAAATTTTTTCTTCTATACTTCGTAGTTTTTTTTTATTTGATAAGTTTGTTTGAGTTTGTGGAACAACCATACTACAAATTCGTTCAGTTTCATTTATAACTAAAAAGAATAAAATAAGAATATAAAAAAATAAGATTATTTACTTACGATTTGTTGCAGTCGGTCGTTCTATTTCATTAAATGAATTATAACAATCCAATTGTATAAAACCATCATCTAAAAATATTTCAAAAACGTTTTTTATTGTTTATATGTATATACATATATAATTTCTTACAGTGAAGTTTTTCCCGAATAAACGTTTCCATAAGTTGCAAAATTGTTTTATCATAACGTTCAAAAACCATTAATTTTTCATTTGAATTTTGTTTATTAATCAGATATAAAGGCTGATAAGATTTATTTTTTCCATCATAAAGAACATAAATACATTCCTTAAACTTTTCTACATCTTCACCATAATGTAATATATTTATATTGACATTGCTTAAAGCATCATTTGATATGGACACGATATGAATAACAATGCGACATACCATAGCCAATGCTTGAAATACAGGTTCATCGTCCCATATATTACCTTTTCTAATGCAATTACAATAATCGTTTACGCTTTTGCATTTTCTACTATTTTCTAACACTGCAAAATGCAATTTTTCATTCTTACTAATATAATCAGCTACTAATGAGCATACACGTATATTATCTATTGCATCGGATCTACCAATTAGATGACGAATTGTTGTGAATAAACAGGAATCATCATCAAGTTTTTCATGACAAAATTCATGCGTATCCGTGGATGGCTTGACCATAAGTATCAATGAAGAATATTTGAATTTAAATACAGAATGAAATTACTGGTACACGTATTTCTGCACACTGCCTCTATAACAAATGCTATGTAGAAGCAAATAAAAACATTTCTTTTCCTTTTGGAGAGAACGAGAGAGAGAAAAATAAAACCCAAGGTTTTTTACATGTCGAGCTTGGTTAATAGAACGAAAAAGAATTGTTGAATTTTTCCTACATGTGCGCTTACCGCAGACTTTTATCGCTTCAATAAGTCATAAGATACTAAAACAATCACTTATGTTTGATTAAGAATTACTCATATTCAAGTTTCTGAGTACCTTTTATTTGTATTATTTTATGATCTTGCACAATTTATAAATAATGATTTGTTGTTTTAAAAAAGAAAAAATATGAATAGTGCAGCTGTGTCCAATAGAAAATAAAACTAATTTCTTTCATACAAAAAAAAACCAAGAGATAATATTCAAATATCAATCTATACATAGTAATAATTAATTCAAAATATATTAAATACCTTTATAGAAGATTCAAGAATACATTGATGATGTAATTACATTAAAATAAGTTTTTCCAACTAGAAGTTAAAACATAGTAAGCCTAACTTTTAGAGAATTTCAATGAAATATTTTTGATTGAAATAAATTTTATTGATTTCTTTATTTTTTAAATAGATACTTTTAACAAAAAAAAATGAGAGTATATTTATTCCATTTATTTATTATTCAAAATAAAAAAGCAAACAAACACTCGAGATGTTGACTAAAAATCCAAACTCGCATTCATTAAAACAAAACAAAAAATAAAAGGAATGATAATGTCAAATATAATTTTAAATAATGATTTTCTTTATGTTGATTCATCATCAAATTGGTCAACAGATGAATTTTCTAAGTTGGTTTTTTCTTTCTGTTGTTCGTCATTGGAAAGCATTGTAGGATCTTCTGATCCTTGTTGATTAACAAATGGAGCTGTAATTATATAAAAAACATCAAAAGTAAAAAAAAAAGACTTTATATTATATACATACTAAATCCATCGGCAAAAAGATCAGCTTGTAAAAATTGTTCTATAGTCAATGATTCAGAGTTATTTTTATCTAATAGACTAATAATTATATAAATAATATTTGAAGAAATTAACTTACGAAATGCCGATATTTGATCACTGGCATCTTCGGTAGTTTTTAAACGTTTATTAGGATCTACAAAATATAATCAAATAAGATAGAAGTTTTATTATCATAACAAACCGTCATATTTTTCAAGAATCGATGTTGGTACTTCTTTGTTATTATTTGCAGGTGATACAATATCGTCGAGTTCTATATTTCACATATGAATGAAACCAGAGAAAGATTTGATTTTTTTTATCTGCGTACCTGATCTGTTTCGTTTTGTAGATACGTTTGGACGGATTAAATTTGATATTTCTTCAATTTGATTTGAATCTAAAAAAAGGAAATTTAGTAAAAGAAAATACAGATTGTTTTCTTACCATCTGTGGAATGAACTGTTTCGACTACATCGATTGGAATATTAACACCTAATTTTGCCGAGTTCTTACCTAAGATGAAAAATAAAACTATTTTTTGTCTATTTTTTCATGCACAATATCAATTACATTTGAGTTTGTCTCTAATAAATGTGTCAAGAAGACCATTTACAGTATTATCATTTGGATCGAAAATTGTTTCTATTTTACTTTGATCTTGTTTGTTTACAAGATATAAAGGATCAAAATGTTTTGCTTCTTCATCATGAAGAATAAAGACATATTTTGTTGCCAATGGATTGTCCTCACCGTAATGTAAAGCCCAAACATATGCCTCTGTACTGCCTTTTCTAATCGAGAGTTTACAAATTAATGTTTCAAATAAAATAGATAAAGCTCGAAGTTCAGGATCACCACCCCATAATTTACCACGTTCAATTTGAAAACAATATTCTTCAATAGAAATACCTTCTTCAATACTATTTAATACGATTTGATGCTTATCTTTGTCATTACGAATATAATCAGCCACTCGAATGCGTAAATCTTCATTAAATATTTTTCCAAAAGGTAGTTTGTATACGAAGAGAGCAGACCAGAATAAACATGTACCATCAGGAGGTACATTTTCACGACGAAATTCGTGTGTTTCTGCGGATATATGGCCCATGTTTGTTTAAAATATATAACTCTAAAAGGACAAAAATGAAATCACAGTAATATAGAATTGTTTCATATTATAAGTACGTATGTTGCCCACCCTTTCATTTTTCTTTTCTTCTTTACTACGCCTACGTAAGATGAAAATTTGTCTGTTCACAGAGTATATAACTATTTTGAATGAGAAAAGGAAAGATATAACGAGTCGCCATCAACACATCGTTCGAATATATACAAGAGAATAAAAAAAAATCTTCTTTATTAACGGGAGAGAAAAATAAATTGCATCATCTTTTTTTTCTACTCTTGTGGGCGAGGTAAAGAAAGTAAACTAGAGTTCTACCTCGAATTATTAAGTGAATATATATCTATTAATCTCTTTAAATCAACAAATTACTCACTTATTTTTTATTTAAGTTTATCCATATTTTTAAGCACTTGTATATTTTTTCATAGCATAAATCTTGATAATTTGTCAATAATAATAATTTCCTTAAGGATTCGTATAAATATAATGGATAATTAATTTGATTTTACTTTATGAAAAAATAAAAAGAATTGATGAAAAAATTTAAAATGAGATACGATCAAAAAAGAAAATTCTTACTTGTTTAATATCTTGATTAAATAAGCAAAAATATTTCAGAATAAATATGTTTCAAAAAAGAAATAAATAAGTACGATTCAAATGTGAACTTATATATGATAAAAAATGATTCAAAATATATTCTGCGTCATTATATAATTTGTAAGTAAACCATGATGTAATTACATCGACATGGATTTTTCCAACTGAAAGCAATAGTTAGAACTGAATAAATAGTCAACATTTTCTCATAAAATTCTATATAAACATTGAGTCATATAACCATATCGACTATTTTAAAAATATAACTTTAATAAAAACTATAATAAATATGAAATAATTTTTGTTTATTATTTATTATCCACATAAGTTTGATACAATATAAGTAGACAAAAAAAAACACATCATCATCTCTGTTCATTAATCATAAGAATACTAATTTAATATATATATATATGTATAAACGAATGATGAAGAAGAAGAAGAATTTATCATTTACCTGATCATCACGGGCTAATAGAATACAATGGAAAAAATAAATAAATAGTGATATATAGAATAGATAGTTTTATATAGTAGCAAAAATATTTGAATAAAAAAACCGGTGTTTGTCATTTCTATAGTAAAAAAAAACCTAAAACAGTATTCTAATCATCATCGACAATAATAGTTAAAGCTGAAAAAACAACACAAAGAAAAACAAAGAAAATTTTTCTTAACATTCATTAGCTGTTATATCAACTCGAAGTGATGAATTTATTGGACGTGTTGGTACTGTTGATAAATAAAAATTTCCATTACTTTTTGATTGACGTATTGGACTGCTCGTAAATATATGTGTCCGTGGTGAATTAAGAACCGGTACAACAACTGAATTATTACTTCTCGATCTTATTGTCGATGAACGATCTGATCCATGTACATAACGTGTTTCAAATGGTGTTGTATATTCATTTATAGTTGATTGACCAAGAACATTTTCAGTACCAATATTAAGTAAAGGTGAATGTCGTATAGATATTGTTCGTTGTAGTTTACCATGACGAAGTGGCATTTCAAGATTATTTCCAGTATAATCAAGACCATCACGTTTTGGTCGTGGTGGAGAATATCGTAGACGATGACGTGTACGTGGTAATGTATCTGGTTGAATAACAACTGGTTGTGGAATTCTTATTGAATCACCACGTGGTAATTGTCGAACATATGATTCTTCAGGAAGGTCAAATATATTTCTTGTTTCATCTTCATTATACATTGGTGTTGTTTGAACATAACGATCAGCCATAAATGGTTGTGAATCACATTGTGTATAATGATCAAAACTAACAATAAGATCAGCCATTGTCGATTGATCATGCATTGAAGGTGTTTCTTCTTCTTCTTCTTCTTCTTCTTGATAATCATCTCTATAATCACAATAAGTTGTAGGATGAATATAATAATTTTCTTCTATGTAATCATGATGTTTAGGTAATGGTGAATAACGTATCGAATATTTTTGTGAAGGATATGTTGTTGTATCAAGACCTGTTGAATGATGACTTGGTATTTGTGGTTTAATTCGAATACTAGGTGTTGTACCCTTTTCTTTTGTAGGCCGAGGCTCATATTGAACACCTGCATGTTGTTGATGTTTCATTGCATCAAGACTGGTATCAGTTTCTTGTGAAAACATTTGTGGTCGATGACGTGGAGTAGCAGAACGAGGTCGACGAATTGATGAAGGATATCGAATTTGACGTGGTGGTGTAGGTGTATGAGACCGACGCTGTGGTGAGGGTGTATGAGATCGACGTTGTGGTGATGGTGTAAAAGGACGATACATCGATGTTGGAGGACGATATGAAATTGGTGGAGGTATACGGGGTGAGCTTGATGGTAATGGAGAATGATGACGATATATTTTAGTTGGATGATAATCTTCTGATGGAAGATGATGACATGGATGATCTTGGTATTGTATATTGTGACCAGGATGTTGTTGCTCATGGAGATAATCAGGTATTTGTGATGGTATTGGTGATGGAGATCTACGTTTGGGATGATCACATGGTCTTGTATCATATTCATCATAGTAATCATCTTCTCTAGGTAGATGCTGTGGTCGAGAAAGAATTTTTGATTTAAGATAAGATTCATCACAGGGTGCTGGAGTTTGTCGTTCTATATAAGTAAAGTGTGGTTTTGATGGTTTTTGTCGTAATGCAATTGATGTTTGTGTTGATGATGATTGTGGTTGTACTTCATTACCAAAATTTCGTGTTTGAACTGGTTCATGCATTGTACCAATATTTCGAGTAGTTTTTTCTTCAGATTGAGTACCTTCATGAACAAGTTTTGGGTGTTTTGAATCAGGTTTTGATGGATGAATTTTATCACCATTTTGAGCCATTGGATCAGTATCTAAATCGTTGTCATTATCGGGACGTGGTTTAGGATGAAATGGTGTTGGAGGCAATGGTCGAATTCTATGAAAATCTGGTCTACCCTGTATCTCATCGTCTAAATCAGTTGGTGATGATGAAGATGGTCGACGATGTGGAATAGGAAGCACTTTTGGTGGATGTACAGAAGGTTGTGCACCTATATGTATATAATGAAAAAAAACAAAATATTCTTATGCTAAAGCTAATAAAAATGATTGTGTCTACAAATACATTTCAATGGTTTATCGTAGAATTATTTTTCTCTATTGACTCTGTCTTTGCCATCATAATAAAAAAAAGGTATTTTTTTCTCTTTATGATACTTTATCATTCATAGAAGACAAAAATAATATATTATGAAAAAAACAGAAATAAAATAATATATTAAAGAAAAACCTAATAAAACATATGATGAATAGAAAGAAAGAAAGAAAGAAAGAAAGAAACAATAAATAATTAAAGTTTTTCATTTTTCGTTTTTTGTTTTTCTTCTTTTTTACTTAATTTGTCAATTTTAGATTTATCATTTTTTTTCTTTCGACGAAAAATATTAAAAATACTTCCAAATGATTTTCCACTTTTAGCTGATTTGCTAGATATGCTCAATTCAGGTGGACGATTATTATTATTAGCATTTACATATCCATATGGTGGTGTCATAACACTTGGATTCGTATCATCTAATGTATCAATTCTTGATGAATTTTCAGTAGAAGATGATTCGTTATCATCATTTATAGTACGTGTTAATTGTTGATTTTTGTCTGTAGTATTAATTTTATAAATATTAGATTGAGTTGTATTTAAATTTGAATGAGTACTTAATGAATCGTTAGTAGAAGCACTAGTTGGATATTTAATTACTGACAAAGGAATAGTATCCAAATCGTTATCAGTATCTTGATCAATAGTTCCATTATTAACTCTATATGTTTGAGTATCACTATGATAACTTTGATATGTAACTACGGATTGTCGATTATCTGAAGACGTTTTTTGTTTAAAAGATTTTTGATTATTAATCGTTGTATTTAATTGATTTTGATTTGATAAAATATTATCTGTAGATGTTCCAACATCCATTACTTCTTGAAGAATAATATCAACAGAATTCTTATCATTATTTGAAATTGACAACATTGAATTTACTGGTTGTATTCTTGGTGGATAGATAACTGTTTTTCGTTGTGAATTATGATTAAATGTTAAAGAATATTCATCGTCATTGAAAAAATCGTCGTCATTATATGTTGAAATATTGTTAGATCCGTTACCAAAATAATACTTATCATAAATAGTTGATGATAATGGATAAAGTGAAGATAATGAATAATTTTGTCGACGTAAATTTTCATATATAGAATTTCTTGTATCTTTTACTATTGAATTATTGTTTCTTATTGATTGATACGTATTTTTTTCAATAGTACTTGATGATGAATTACGACGTCGTTGGTGCATATAATGTTTCATTTCATTATTTGCACGTTGACGAATTGCAGAACTATGCATTGTACCTTGATATATATAGAATGGCATTTGCGTATTTTTTGGTGTATATGTATAAAAATTATTATCTTCAATTGGTTTTTCAGTTAAAATAAATTCATCTATTATAATTGGACGTTTCTTTATAGGTACTTTCATATTATTTTGATATATATCTTCATGAGATTCTTGTATACATTGATTAATAGTTTTTTTCTTATAATAATTATTAGGTGAAGATGGATATATGACTTTTATAGGTGATGTTGATGGTGTTATAATAGATTCATGTTTATTTAATTCATTAATATTCGTCTTTGAAAATATATTAGATAATTGTGTACGTTGTGGTACACGATATTTTCTTGGTGTTAAATATTTAACTTTATTATTTATTGGATGATTATTATTTTGACTATTATCATCGTCATCATCATCACTATTACCATTATCGTTATTTTTTGAACGATTAGTTCTACGTATAACAGCTTGAGACATTGAATTAATAAATGCAAGTATTCTAGGATACCTGAAGAATAGAAGTAATCAAAGACGAAAAAAAAAAAACGAAGCGATTTAAATTTTATCGAGCGAAATAATTATTGATATTGATTTTTATAACCTACGCACAGATCAATATAATTAATAGATCAGCAATAGCAAGCGCAATTTCATTTATAATAATAAACTTACTCTTTAAAAAAAAATGAAAATAGATTCTACGAAGGTTAAAAAAGGAGGAGTATGTGTAGGATGTGATAACACACCAAAAAAAAACGATATGACAAAGACAGATAACAAATAGAGAGTGAAAAAAGTGATGATAATTATCTTAGATGAATAAATAAACTTACCGACAACGATGTCTTGCCAGGGAGTTTGTATGTCAGGTGATTCAACACTTACAATTCGTACTTTATATCTACCAGCTAGAAAGATAGATAGATAGATAGATAGATAGATAGATATATACACATATAGTTTAAATATAAAAAAGTACTAACGATCTTTAATAATATAATCAGGAAAATCAACTAATGAACGACCTTGAATTGGTTCAAGATCTCTCATAAGTACTGTTCTTATATGTGGATTATTTTCAACTAAAATAAAGAAAATTTTTTTATTAATAATTTAATTAATATATAATAAATTCAATACATTTTTCTTCTAATTTAACTCGATCTGTTACACCTTCATCACTAGCTGCACTAAATGTTTGTAATTTTTCACCGGCAATAACAGTTGTTTGAGGTGGATTAAACCATTCAAGAAAAGTTAATTTAGGCGCTAAAAAATATTAATTAAAAATTTAAAAAAAAAAAGTTTCTTTATTAATACTTACATCGTAATGATTCTGTTAATCGAATAAATTGAAAATGATCATTAACATCTAAATATTTATCCTAAACAATAAATTATTAAATTTAATTCTCTGAATTTATTAATAAAAACAAATGTTTAAAATATTTACTGATGAATTTAATATTTCATCTCGTTTTTCATCTAATGTTTCTAAATCATTAATACCCTAGATTATAAAGAAAATATTTTCTTAACAAAAAAAATAAAATTCAAATATTCTATTCTTACATTAGCTAATAATGTATGAAGACTTCGTTCAAGTCCAAATTCTCGAAGTAAATTTACTAGACGCATATCAACTCCATAAAATCCAATACCTTGTATACATATATCATTACCACCATAATTATCCGATATGAATACACGAATAAAACGAGTTTTTAATGGTGCAAAAAATACATCGTTCTTATTTCCTTCTATAAAAAAAAGATGTATATATTTATAAATATTATTTTTCTAAAATATACGAGTTAATGGACAAGTAAAATCTTTGACTGTTAGCCAAGGGCCATTGAAAGCATTTGATACATCAATATGACCACTTTTTGGTGTTGACTGATTATCACTAAATAAAGAAAAAAAAAAAGTTGTAATAATAACTATCGTTTTTTTTTATACCATCCAATAATTCTCATTCCACTAATATTATATTGATGTTTTAAATCAAAAATAACCCAAGCATCTTTATTTTGTGTACAACGCCAATAAGTTCCACTTGAAACTAAAAGTATTAATATATTGATTTATTTTATTATAATTAATAATATATTTTTCTAATACCATCAAGAAGATTTTGTACTGATGAATTAACATCTGTTTGACTTCGAAATTCTTCACTATCTAATGTCCAATTTGGATGACTACGAAGTAATGGATGAACATATGGAATTACATTTGCTTAAAAAAGAAAAAGAAAATAAATTCAATTAAATATAAAACAAAATTTCAACAAAAATAAAAAAAAAAAATAAATTTAAAAAATATGCAATATGAGCAGTAATTAGCAGTGATTACAAAACCATAGGTAAACAGTGCAAAGAATACAAAAATAAAAAATATCATGCTCATGCATCAGTGATAACAACACTTACTGATCACAATATGTGTTTTATTAAGGCTAAAAGTCAAACTAGTTAGTTAAATTTTTAAATCACACAAATCCACAAAGAAGAAAAGAATTTTTTTTTCTAAAATTATACCATGAGTAGTTCCGATTGTTGTAAATTTGCCAATTTCTGATGGTCCTATTTTTGGTGTATCTAAATAAAAAAAAAAAGAAAAAGAAAAACACAATACAATAATATAAATTTTAATAAGAATTTATAAATAAAATAATAATAATTCCTTTTATAAAGAAGAAGAAAAGTTTGTGATATATTAACATAGGTGAAAATTAATCATAAAGGAGCAGAAGATCAAACAATATTATTCATTTTTATCACAACCTCCATTTATTGTTGATATTGTTTCTGTAGTTGAATTTGTTTTTTGATTCGTTACCATTGGAGGTAGAAATTTTGAGTGTGGTTTTCCTCTTTCTCTCACATCATTCGTTTCAAATGCTATAGATAAGATTCAATAGGATATAGGATACTTTTCTTTTTTTTTCTTATTATCTAAAGAAAAACTACTATCTTAGTATTAGTATACTTACGAATAAGTACATTAACAAATGATTGTTGTTGTTCAATTGGTAAATATTCAGCTATACCTATTGCTGTTTCACCTCGATTATTTGTTAGATTATGATCAGCACCATATGAAATCAAAAGACGAGCAGTAGATAATTTTAATGAACGAACACTAATAAATCAAGAAAAAAAAAATATTTTACTTTAAATTTTTCTTTGTTTTATTAAAAACATACGCAACGTGTAATGGCGTTGTACGAGTTCGATCGGTTATATTTGGATCCATACCATAATCAAGTAATATTTCTAGACATTTATCATGACCTAAAATAATATAATTATTTAAATAGAAAGTAAAATTTCAAATTAAAATAATTTACCAAGACGAGCAGCAATAATTGCGGCGCGATAAGCTCGTTGTATTAAACCTCGATCATGAGATAATAAAACACTAAGAATTTCTATTAAATAAACAAAATTAACCCTTTTTATTTTCGTTTTATTTTAATTTATACCTGGTTTATTAGCAATTACAGCTTCATCAAGAGGTATTCGTTGATTTCGATCTTCAATTGTTGGATCAGCTCCAGCCTTATTAATAAATAAAGAAAGAAATATATACAAAAAAGAGTTATATAAATCAAAGATAACAATATTTGTCGCGTTTTTATGATATATAATTTAAAAGGAGTATTGAAGCACATAAAAATAGAAGTTTGGATTCACTCTCGTTGTCTCCCTATAGGTCGTAATAGAACATTACCATGATAACGTTGTGGATCATTACAGACGCGTTAGTACTACCACTTCTTTCTTATATGCCATATCACACGGACTCACGAAACCGAAATATATGACAGGATCAGTATGAAATACGATTGAATTTAATAGATGTGCCCATTATTTTTCTTTCTCATTTACTATATATTACGATTAACGTATTTCATTATTGACGTATGTATTAATAGTAAGTAACAGCTCATAAATCAAAATCTATTTTAGTAAAATCTTTCATTAACGATAGAAATAGCTCGATCATATTTCATATTTTAATCTTATAGAGATTACATTAATAGTATGCAATTGATAAGTAATAGTATCAACGTTGTTCTATAATAGAAATATTCTAAGACAAAAAACTGCAAATACAAAATATTAGTTAACGTGTATGCCTTTTTCAATGGAGTTTGTTAAAAGAAGAACATTATCAAAGAGAAAAGCACATTTACCCTATCAATGTTGTATCGAATGCCCTGAACTAACATATTTGTATACTTTAACAAAAACCTCGGATAATATTGTTGTAGTTCTTTAGTATTATCTCTAGCGGAATCATATGAAAATTTACAGGTATTTTAAAGTATAAAGGTATAAAGACCTACTCAGTTTTCAATGAATTTGCAGATATTACAAAAAAGAATAAGAAATTGTGAAATAATTTTACTTACATTAAGTAACGCTCGTATATGATTTGCATTTTCATCAATATATGAAACAACAGCACGATGTAATGCTGTTTTACCTGATTGATTATAGACATTTGGATTTGCATGATATTTGAGAAGTAAATCCGCAATATGATATTTTTGACGGTGAACAGCTAAATTTAATGCAGTATCACTTGAAAAATAAAAGAAATAAAAATTTAATTTTTTATTTATTGAAATAAAAAACAATAAAATATTTTTAATATTAACCCTGTTGAACATTGTTTATTTGGATTAGCACCATGTACAAGAAGAATTTTTGTTTTTTCATAAGAACCTTTTCCAGCTGCAATAATTAATGGTGTTACATTATATTTTGTACCTGTACAATCAATAAAATCAATTTGATCATCAATAACACCAGTATATGCCATAACATCGGCAAGACTTCGAAATGGTCTTCGATGAAATGCTTGCAAAAAAGACTTAAAATAAAATTATTTTTCTTTAAATAACAACAAAAAAAAAACTAAGAAAAATTTACAAATAATTGTTCCGCATTGCCTCGGTCAACGATGGTCAACAGTTGCTGACGCCGCTGTTGATCCTCGTGCCGATAATCCATTATTATATCTATCTAAAATTTAAAAAAAATAATTTTCTTTTTTATTTATGAATCACAGAATGTAAATGTCGATAAAATAATTTTAATAAAGATAAACGTGGAAGAAGTTTAACAAAAAGTGGTAACATTCTTTTATCATTATCATCATTAGTTATCAAAGTTAAATAATAAATTAAACGTTGCTAAAAAAAAGGAAACAATATTTATCATTAAATAAAGAAATTTTCAAAAAAAAAATCAAACATACTGAAAGAAAACCTTCATTTATTAAAATATCTTTTATTCGATTTGCACTAACAAAAATTGTTGTTTGTCGTCCAATTACATAAGTTGTTGTTAATTGTAAACCCATTTTATTACCAACAATAACACATTCTATGAATAAAAAATAATTAAATATAATAAAAAATAAAAAAACAAAATTTCAATACCACGTTTTACTTTTAAATAAGCTTTTAATATAACACCTGTTAATAATATAATTAACAAAAATAATAATAAACTATTATCCTAAAATATATCTATGATTAGTTTCTAAAATAATTAAACAAAATTTAATTTGTTTATTTATTACTTTTTTATGTATATCAATAAGTGCAGCAACATAAGTAAAAATAATTGTCAAAATAATCCATTTTTGTAAATGTATAATTCGTCGTTCTAATCGACATTCAGTTATTAAATTATTTTCATGTTGAATTATTTCATAATCAAGTAATTCACCATAAATATTTTCACATGTTCCACCATTGAATTTCATCTAGAAGATCAATCATATATGTATTTTGTTATTGTTTTTTGTTTTTTTTTGTTTTATAATGTACGCTTAGTTTACTTTTTTTCTTTTGTTATTATAAGAAGAAAAAATCCCATTGTTTCTCAAGCATATACAAAATTTTTATTCATGTCAAAAGGCTAAGAAAATGGAAAAGTATACTTGAAGTTGTAGATTGTTTTTATTATCTGCCATATAATCATTAATTAACTATGTTTTTATATACATAAATACATGTTTTCTTTTCATGAAAATCTATAGATGTTTTAACTGTAAGAAAATAAAAATATAAATGATTTGATTTGTCAAAGAAATTTCTTCCTTTTTCTCATAATTCTAAAATGAATTCTTTTTTCTTTTCTAATTTATCTAAGACTTATCAAAACTCAAGGACATGTTGATACTTCATATAACAGATCATCCATACACAAGGCTTCCTAACTAATCATATATATTTTTGAAGGACCTATTCACAAAATAAAAAAAGACGCTTTAATCTTACCAACATATTATTATAAATCTATACTACTTAGTTCGTAAAAAAACAACATTAGAAAAGTAAATTGTCATTCATTCATACATACATTTGACGGTGAGAACAGGAATATTTAATCGAATAAAAAAAGCTACCTATTATATTTATAAATATAAATATATATATATATATATATACTAAAACTAAATATATTATCTTAAGTAGATGAATCTATTATATTAATTTTACACGAAATCAAATAATTCTTCCTACTACAATAAATGATTCAATGGAAATATAGAATAAAAACTTTTTTTTATTGTGTGGGAGTTCAATTAGTGAGTGAAAAATAAACCGCAGATGATTGATGTTACCTGAATTGATTCACTACTAGTTAAACCTCCTACGATAATCAAAGAAAAAAAAATTCCTTATTGAATTACAAAAAAATTTTTGCTAATCTTATTGTCAATTTGATTGTATTTAGTTTTTATAAAACTACGCATTGGTGTTTTTTTCCTATCAACACTTAATTTAATCTTTATTCCACTTGAGAAAAAAAAAATAAGAACAAATAATAACGAAAATTTCTTAGTGAACAATTTATATTAATGATTCATAAATTGAAAGATAAGAAATATGATTGAACAAAATAAAAATAAAAAAACTTAACAAACGTAAACTGTTGAAGACTGTATGCAAAAAAGAAAAAGGAGTAAATTTTTTTATAATTCATGCATTTATTATTGACATGACAAAATTGTAATAATAATAGAAAGAAAAAGAACAACAATAATAAACTGACCGTAAATTACATTTTTATATAATTGTGATTAATGGATATTGCATTGTGAAAAATAAAACTGAAAATTGATATTTGTTATTGTTGGACATGTAAGCTATTCTCTTGTATTTTCTTCACCTTGCCATGACAGATCCAATTTTTCAAGGTTGCTTACTGCTTTCTCTTTCTCCTTTTTTTTTCTTCTTCTTATAATATGTACAATTTTGCGGTTTGTCTCACATCAGCGTTTTTTTTTTTCACGCAAACTCGCGCTTTACATCGCTTTAGGCAGGAAAAAGAAAAGTCGTGTTCCCTTTACTTCTGCCTCTCTACTCTTTTCTTTTCTGCTTTCTTTCAACATTCTCTTTATCAATAACGACGGTGGCAATGAAAAGAGAAAAAAAAATCGACTGAATTTCAAGTTCTACCATTCGGTAACGAATGGTTGACTGCTTAGCTCACGGCAGCAAAGTAATGATGAGGGATAAACGTCGAACGAACTAGTTGGCTGATACACAAAGTCAACATATCTCGAAGTGGTAAATAAAAGAAAAAAAAAGAAGCCCGAAGTAGGAGCGAAACAGATTTGTCAACTGTCTTTACAAAAGCGAATAGTAAAAGAAAAAAAGAGTGAAAAAAGATCTCACTGTGGTTTCAATTTACAACTAAATTTACCATACTTTACTCTCATTCATTGATGCAAGCGACAACTTCGTTTTTCTTCCTTCTTTTTTTTTTTTTTTTTTTCTTTTTAAAAGAATAAAAAGAAGAAAAAAAAAATTGTTTAAAAGTAAAGAACAAAAATATCTCCTTTACAGTCAATACTTATGTTATTCTACTAATCTTTCATTTAAATCATCAACCACATACATAAACATGTTTTGTATTCGTTTTTCATTCCTATATCTTAAATAAAAGATTCAAATAAATATTTGATAAAATACGAGCATGTCATTCTCACCTACGAATAACAAAAGAGAAAAATGATCAGTATTTTTTTTTAATCGTATTTTTTTTATATAATATGTAATATACAACAACAACAAAACAAAAAAAGACAAAACAAATTAATAAAAATCATGTATTTAAACCATATTTTGCTTGTGTTTTAGCTAATTTTTCTTTTTCTTTGTCTAAATTTATTTTGTCAAATGCTTTTGTTGCTTGATAATATAGTACAACTAAATAACGATTACAAACGTTAAAACCAGATAAATGATCACAAGCATTTTTTGCATCAAATATATCTTCATAAACAACAAATGCTGTACCTAAACATTCCAAAAAAAACAAATTTATATTATAAATTCTAATTAAAAAAAAACAAGATTTGTTTACCTCGTGTATCAGGTGTATTTCCAACACGAATTTGTCGAATAGCACCATATTTACCAAATATATCGTACATTTCTTCAGCAGAGATTTTATATGGAAGATTACGTACATATAATACTCGATTTATTTCAGGTGGTAAACGAAGATTAGCTCGTTTTTGCATCGCCATTTTGTTGATTCACAAAAACTTATATATAGGATCAATCTAAACATATTATAACACAATATGTAAGTTAGAAAATTTTGTCACATTGATAAAATATATTAGTCTTAAATAATGTAAATTTCTTCGAAAAATACAAATTTTTTTTATGACATCTATTGGATGATGCCTTTTTATAATACTTCTTCGAATTCAAGTGATAAGATCAAAAGAAAACAGTCTGATTGAAGAGAAAATATTTTTATTATTTATTATTTTTATCAAAATTTTGCTAGCATGATATATGCATAAAGCTTCAATTCATGAATGTTTGATAGATCGAAAATTCTGTGTTGAAGAAACGGATCTAAGACAATTAAAAAGAAATGCACTTTATATTATTAAATGAAAATACAAAGAAAATGGTTTATACTTCTATCTAAGATACTATCTTTTCCAAGGTAGTATTATAAACTTTGGTATTCATATCATTACTAACTAGAGCTAATATAAATACAAATAAAAACTCATTTTCTATGAACTATATTTTCTTTTATATTCATTCGATGATGATATCTTTCGAGCAAAAATCGAATGAATATTGGCAAAATACAGAATGTCTTAGAAGTCACACTACAATCCAGAAACCTTGAATTTCTTCACTATCTCGTGACTAAATCAGCTGATATTTTTACTACTGATAAAATAGTGTTCATAACTCATATTAATAAAAGAATCATTGTCAAAAATTGTTTGAAGCATATACAACTGACTTTAATTAAAATTTGCAACCACTGACGAGCTATGAAACAACAATATCTTTTTTTTTTTAGGGAAGATTAAATGTCGTCTAATTTTTCGATTAATACTCCAGATTTATTACAAATACATGGTCTATTATAAAGTTTATCTTGAAAGTTTCAGCCATAAATAGTAAAAATTTATTGGTAAAACTGCAATATTGATGATGCCATAACTGGTGAAAGATTCCAGGTTTTTATTGAAGTCAGTTGTACTACTTCAAAACAATTTTTGACAGTATTCCTTTGTACGAGTATGAGCTATTAATACTACTTTATCAGTGGCAAAAGAATCAGTTAGTTCGGTCAAAAGTTAAGGAAGAAAGCCTACGTTTCTGGGAATGTAGTGTAACTTTTGAAACGCCTTGTAGTATAAGCATTCATTAACCAGATGTTCTGTTATAATTCAGATATACATTACAGATAGTGTTTCTTTCTAATGTAAAAGTGTTCCTTTCATAACTAATATTACTATTTAAGTTAGGATATAAAGATTATCAACAAAACAAAACAAACATTAGTTAGATATGAATAAGATTACAATAAGTGAAATTATTTCAACCAATAATGTCGAATCTACTGAAGACTTGACCGAAAAGTCTTCTTATGAATAGATCGATATCAGTACTAAGTAAGATGAGAGGAATATATTTGACTTATGAGTAACTCCATCTATACGTCCATAAACGATATTTAATTCGCTATTGGAACACTTTCACTATGGAGAGGAAAATCATTTCTAATATACAATAGGATACCTGGTTAATGAATGCCTTTGATTAAATTCAAATAATTTGGAATTTAATAATTAAACCAATGTTGAAATCAAATTTTTTTGTAGAATTTCACATTGAACTCTAACTAATATGTAGATATGATTAAATCAATTCTAATATAGTAAATATTCTTACTCATATAATAGTCTAATTTACATTAATAAATAATGAGATATTTTGTAGTTAGGATAGATTTGAGTTTTGATTATATTGAATTGTAGTGTAGGTTAATGTTTATTTTTGAACATGGTATTTATTAACCAATCGAAATTGTTTTAAAAATTCTTATTAAAATTTGGCTGACATCTATTTGAAATATATTTTTTTTCTTTTGAGTTTATTTTAAAAAAAATAAAAAATAAAAATACAAAAATACTAATTTTTATTGAATACATTTATCTATTTTCTAATAATTCGTTTTTTTTCTTAACCAATTCTAATCAACAGAACAGAAAAAAAGCAAACAAAATGGCGATTAAATGGAAATATTCATCTAAGAAAAAAAAAGCGTAATCAAAAATAAAAAACACAAATGTTTGATTTAAATTTAAAAAATTCTTTCGAATGAAGTTCACATTTATTTCAAATCGATTATTTTTATCAATCCGTCGATTAAACGACGATATAAATGGCTCGAACAGAACCATCAAATATTAATCATTGTGTAAATTCATCAATAACTTCACGTGCAAGTAGTCTAACAAAAGATTCTATTCAACGTAATGATGAAATTAAAACAGAATTTAATTCACGTGAAGGTACATATAAAATTTCTTCATTAATTGATAATCTTGGTAAAATTGGTACAAATACATGTCTTAGTGAACCAGTTAAAATAACATTATTATCTCGTATTCAAACTGTTTTTGATACAAATAGTCAAACAAGTTCAAGACGTTCATCAACAACAAATAATAATCAAAATGATAATTTAAATGAACAAAAACAAATATTATCATCGAATGGAAATGAATTAAATCAAAAGAATGGAAATGTATTTCTTACAGATATTTTAGCATTTAATGTTGGAAGAGAATTAATTGTTTATGAATTTGCTGAGGCTACACAGGTAAAAATTTACTTTTTTTTTTTCTCAAAAAATTCTTTAAAATGATTTTATTTATCTCAATAAAAATATTTCTTCAATAATTTGAATATAAAATATTAATTTTTTTAAATAGTATGCGTCATTTACATAATTAATTTCATTCGCATTATGATTTTCTCTTTAAAAAAGAATTATTTTTAGCCAAATTTTGGTGAACCACTTGATCATCGTGTTTACAAACAAAATCATCAACCAACATGTCATGATATTATTCAACATCCAAATACAAATATTTTACATATTCTTGTTGGATTTTCTAAAGGACAAATACAATATGTAAATATGCAAACAAAAGAACAAAAAGTATTTAATGAAGGAGTAAGTAACAAAAAATTCTAAAATTTAATTAAATTATTTTATTTTATTTATTATTATTAGAGTTATTTGGATAAAACAAAAGTAACATGTATTAAATGGTTATCATATCCTAAAACATATTTTATTGCATCATATTCAAGTGGTTATTTATATGTATTTGATGAACAACTTAATTATCAACGTGATACAAATATTCAACCAACATATTCAACAATAAAAGATGATGAAAGAAATTTTTCTATATCATATACAAAAGTTTGATTGTTTTTTTCTTTTAGTTTTATTAAAAATAATTAGGTTTTTCTTTTTTGCTTTTAAGAATAAAACTAAACAAGCACGTAATCCAGTATCACGTTGGTCAATTGGTAGTGGAAGTATAAATGAATTTGCATTTTCACCTGATAATATTCTATTAGCTATTGTATCACAAGATGGATTTTTACGAATATTTAATTATGAAAAAATGGAATTAGTTGCATATATGAAAAGTTATTTTGGTGGACTTCTTTGTGTAAGTTTTTCTAATTTGTACTAATATAATATACAAAACAAAAATTTATTGAGTAATGTTATTAACTAGAACAATTGGAAATACAAAGTTTGACATCATATATAAGACTTTTATCTCTAAGATCAGGCTTCTTTTTTCACTCTACTTATTGTATATGTGCAAATTACAGCGTAATTTCGAGAATTTTGTCTTGGTGTTATTGAAAGCATAATTGATGGGTAATAACAAACAATGAGTCGAATAGAATTTCCTTGAGAATTAGGTTAACCTTTTAGTTCTTTTGATCTTTCGTACATTTCAACGTTTTGACAAATCAACTGTCATCGAAAATCACAATCGAATAGTGCCATAAATTTTTTATTTGTGAAAAATAAAACAAATCCATTGTTGAATCTGTGTACAGAATCTCTGTATTCATTGTATTCTGTAATCGTAACCAATTTTTGATACAAAAAGAAAGAAGATGAATGAAAACATATAGAAATATTATGTTAGGATGCATCGAAAGTGTGAAATCCACTGTATGCACTGTCATTAAAGTATCGTAAGAAACGTGCTTAAGTCAAATACTTGTCGAATTAGAATTAAAGCATCGATATGTGTTTCCAATTTCTAAATGATTAAAATGCTTAATGTTAGAATATTTTACCCAGTTTTTTTTGAATCAATTTATTGTTTCTTTAAAGTTAACAAAGAAAAATTGCATAGATCTAATCTTCAGAATGTTAAGAGAGAAGAAAAGTAAAGCAGAAAGAGTAATAAGACGCATGTTTTTTTGAACTATCTCTTCCTTAACTATAGTTACAGTTGAACAGTGATAGGGTAATGAGTTTTCATAAGTAAATATAAACAGCAGATATAACAAAATAAAAGAAAAACATGAAGATTTTAATATAAGGTGAAGAAAAAGAAAAATACTTCAGGATAAATGTTTCAGGAAGAGAAGAGGTACGTTTAAAAATAGTCATATGGATTTTTGTTAGTCTTTCAGAGACTATACACCATATGTAGACCTGTTAAATAAACATGTTCTATTATTTCACGTTATTTATCTGTAAAATAGAAACAGGCGTAGAATAACTACGAAAAGTGTGGCAGAAGAAATGCATAGAAAAGTTTTCTTCGAATTTTTATTTCACATCTAAGTATAGTAAGAAAAATTTTTCTTAAAATACAATAAGAGCTTCTCAATCGACTTTCAATATTCTTACCCATATCTAACTTTGTTCCTAATTCAACACCTACACATTTGAACGATGTTACATATTCTATTTTTACTATAGTAATAATATGTGATCGGCTGAGAGCTTCTCGAGAGACTCTAATACTTCTTTTACTTGTGACACTAAGTACTTTATATTGATCGAAAGTCTCATTTTTAATGAGCCTTTAAAAATTATGCTAAGATCATTTGCAAATAAATGGTTTTTAAACTGTAAAAAATGTGATGGTAAAAATTGAATATATAGTCGAAAGAGAACAGTAGCTAGCACACTACCTTGAGGTACGCCAAGTAGTATTGGAAATAATCTAGACTTAGCACTCCTGTGACTTATACTCATTTTTCTGTTTTGTAACCAGTTGTAGATAAAAACGTCTTAACTCTAGCGGCATCTCAATTCTTTCTAGTGTTATTATCATAAGTGCCGACCACTATATTTTATCAAATGCAGTGACAAAGTCAACAAAAACAACAAGAGAGGGACGATCACACTCAGTAACTATCACTCTACGTCCTCAATAATTCTCAGTATATGGGTTTGAAATCTTCTTGACGATGTAAAACCAAATTGTTCATTTAGGTATATTCCATTATCACTATACCACTTTTCAACTCTCGTTCAATCACTCGTTTAAAAGCTTCCCTTAGATTTGATAGTAATGAAATAGAACGAAGACGACTTTCAACTGGATAAACTTCGTCTTTCGAAAGGAAAATACCTTTGACAACTTTTCCTTTCTCAAAGAAGTCATCAGCTTCAACACATTTGTTAAACGATATTGTAATGGTATTCAGATATTCAGGAAGTAATTTCTTTAATAGGAAAGTTGAGTTGTCAAGACTATCGAGTGATTTCTTAGACGCCAATTTTTTCATTGCAACGTTAGTTCTTCAATTTTGATCTGGTAAAGTGACATGTTTGAACTGTTTTTTGATTCTTTCATACGATTCTAAACATTGTAAATGAAAAATATTATTTTTTATCATATACAGATTCTTCAAAATGATTTTCATAATAGTTTGCTAATTGATTCGCTATCTATTTCTTACCTTTCAAGGTTCCTTTCTTTCATATGTTTCGTTTTCAGTTCACATTTCTCTTGTTCAAATTTAACTTTCTCTTCCATAAATATATGTTGCCAATATTTAAAAATTTTGTAGTCTCCAAGAAAACGCGTTTTTCGAAATCTCCGCCTACATTTATGTAATATTTTAATCAATTCAACTAAATGAGAAAATCACGAGAGACGAAAAGTTTTTATACTTTCATAATTACTGCATCTATCGTGTATTGCAGCTAAGAATTACGAAAAACGTTAAGAAAACAATTATAATCCACATTGTGTACAAATGTATTCCAGTAACGATACACTATCTGAATAAAAAAAAGTAAACATATACTAAATGGTTTTGCAAAAAAATCCATTTTTACCTACCATATGGATAGCGATCAGAATTGTCTTTGCACAATTCACTTACAGAGTTTTTACATTACCATCATATTGATTAATTAGCTTGGGATTGATAGAAAGCTCAATTAAACATTATCATTCTTGAAAAAGGTATTCAATGATTCATTCTATTTCGTTGATATTTTTCATAACTCTTCATGATGTTGACAACATTCTTTATATGAGTCGTTTATATACAACAATTGACTGTTCGTATGATGAAGTATATCATCGAATTCGATATTATTGATATGTGCTTTCAATTTATTTACAGCTAAATGTAAATTTTCTGTCACCTTCATACAAGTTGAGAAAATTATTTGATTCATTACAGCGTTTATAGCAGATATCATACTACATTGTGTTTGCTGTGTTTGTTAAATTAACATCAATATTTGATTCATAATGCTACTATTGGTTTTACATTTTCGTTCAATATTTTGCTGTTCTATGTCATGATGTCGTTTCACCTCCTTTAATTCATCAGACAGAGCTTTAATAGTTTCACTCATATCTTAGTTAGAATTTGAACTAGTTATGACTGATTTAAATTCCGGCCATACATTCAGATCGGTTCTATACGTCAGTTGTATTTGTTGAATATATTGTTGATGCTATTAACTCGCTTCTTTATTATATATTGCTTTTGTTCTATCATTTTGATTTCTATATTCAGATGGTATAAATAGTTGAACGTCAGGTGGAAGCCTTTTGGGGTGTCTCTTCAATCCGAGAATCAATTGACGACGATAATTATCAATATACTTACATTTGTAGTCAGTCGGCATGTGTTCTTCATCACAATGATGGTATTCTATGGAACATTCTTTGTGTGCATGAACTCTTGTTCTATTATCACCACAACGTCGACATACGTCAAAGTTGGAGTTGCGACAGGTTTTCCTTGCATGTTCAGACTGATTATAACAGCTACACACTGACACCTTTAGGGACAGGGAGGAAGTCATCTACATCATAGAAATATCCAAGGATGCTAATTTTACTAATATTTTATAATTGATTATATTTTTTTATTTATTAGTTCAACTTTCACATGCTATGTCCTATCACTAACTGTACCAGTCAGTTCGACAATTGAAAAAATACTTTCGTCTTTAGAATTTAATTCATCTTTGATGTCAACCATTGTAATTGTATGATTTATCCATTTCAAAACTACTTTATGTTGTGGTGGTAGATGAGTCGAAGGACGAGACGTTAGTTTCATATCCATTGCTTGCTTTGGGTACCGTTCCGATTTAGACAGATATACCTGTAGTTCAGTTCTTTTAATAATAATTTGCAAGTCACCTGTAGCATCAATCTACTATATGTTAAAAAGAAGAGGTTTAAAGAAAGTAGGGTTTTCGAATAAAAAATCAGTTTTAATGGATTTAATCAATTCATTAATTATTTTTGAACCTTGTTTGATATCTTTAAATTTTGACTGACATATGGCTTTAATCGATGAATAATAGTATTCACTTGCGTTATCTAATGCGTATTTAGATATCTTCATAGAATTCTTAACAAATGTGTTCGGATAATTGATATGATCTTGTACTGATATTCCTTGATGTTATTGATTATTACTGTCATTTTCTCGTCTTTGTTTGTTAAAATGAAGATTGTACTATTAACCATGCGCTAGTTCATCTTCCTCATTTGAGTTGAACTATTGACCTTCGTTAGTTGTCATTCTTTTCAATGTTGATCGATATTGTTGTTAGTGATGAAATTGATTATTTATTGACTGAAAATTCTCACCATTACAGTATTGTATCTTTTTCATCACTTGTCATACTGACATAATATTCATGATTGATAATTAACTGTGATTTGAAAAAAATCGCTCTCAATGACGTTTACATATGTATACATACACAAAAGTTAATAAGAACAGAGAAAAATAGAACGATGTTAACTGTAATTATAAAAAAAAAGAATGATTAAAAAATGTTTCATTCATTTTATTTTAATAGGTATGTTGGTCACCTGATGGAAAATATATAGCAACAGGTGGTGAAGATGATTTTATAACATTATTTTCTCTTGATCTTGAAGAACATACATCTCGTGTTATATGTCGTGGTCATGGTCATACATCATGGATAAGTGCAATATCATTTGATCCATATATGAATGCTAAAACATATTATTCATCATTTATACAAACATCATCACCATCATCGAATAATGATTATGATAATGATGAAATAAAAAAATCTATATCATGGATACGTAATGATTCATCATGTTGTTTTGATACAACAATTCCATCATTATTTTATCGTATTGGATCAGTTGGACAAGATAATCGTTTATGTTTATGGGATATAACAGAAGATATTCTTAAAATAAATTTAAATAGTAAACAAAATTCTTCATCATATCCATTAATATCATTACCAACAACATCAAATGGTTATACATCATTATCATCTGATCAAATAACACATACACAAATATCAACAACAAAATCTTCGTTTTCATCATTAACATCACGTCTTTCATTTGTACGAAATTCAAATAAAGTTAATAAATCAGTTGATGATACACCTGATATTGCATTAGTAACACTTTCAAATGGTTCATCAAAAAAATCTCGAAAATTATCTTTATTATCAAGTACATTAAGTGGAACAAAATCTACATCATCAAAAATTTCAACAACAACAATAACAGATGATTCAAATCAAAGTTTATTATCAACATTAACACATAATAATAATTCTTCATCACGTCGAACAAATTTTGATTTAACAAAAACTACATTTGGAACAAATTTATGTCCAAAATTAGATGATATACAAGTTATAGAACCAATTATTGCAGAATTTATATCACATGAACGTTTAAATGGAATTTATTTTGGTGAAAATTATTTACTTACATCTTCACAAGATGGAATTATTGCTATTTGGGAAAAACCACAAAAACTTCTAAATACTAATACTGTACGTAAAATATTTTTAAAATCTAATAGATATTCATTTAGAAAAAAAAACGGAAGTTTTACAGAAAAAAACACTTATGTTTACAGCAAATAAATTTTTTCTTTGTATAAGAATCTTCGGAAAATAAGGTGATAAAAGTATCATTAAAAAACCAAACGTGGCAGTTTTATTTTCGTATAAAAAAATTATATAAATAAAACATTGATGAAGTTCGCAGAATAAATCTTTTAGGACAATATCTAGGCTCATATATAGTAATCATTTCAGATATTACCATTGCATGAAATTTTAAAGATCTGCCGAAGTTGTAATAGTACGCCTATGATAGAAGTTTCAACCTTATACTAGGATGTTTGAGAGAGATATTCAATAAATAAGTGTCAAAAATAGCTTATTGGGTCTTCAAAATTTCTTTTTGCACCATCATTCTATATGTTTCATTCTTTTCTGTTGAAAAGAGCATGTCAGAATGTAGTTCCTGCCGAAATCATCTTTGTAAGTTGTTACTTTTTCTTTTTTTTTTTAGACTGATGATCGAGCAGCAAATTCAACAACATTAATTAACAGTAATTCTCATCATTCGGCAGTTTCTCAACGAATATAATCTTCTAAAATGTTAACATTGTACAAAAAAAATCCAAAAATCCGAGATTTATAAGTGTTCTATAAAAACAAAGTTCTGTTTCTTTTCGAAATATCTCTCACTATTCTTTTTACAAAAGAGTTTGAGAATATAAGTAGCCAGAAATATTTTTTTTTTCATACATAGACATATCCGGTGACTTTTGTCCTATTTCTTTTTGTTTGAAACAATTTTTCTCCGTTCGTTAACTTGCCTAATATCTTGTTGAAGAATACCTATATGTGTGTTATATGTTCTTTTCAGAATTGCTTTGTTCTTGTGCTGTGTATTTGGCTGCTGTTGCTAATTTTTTTTTCTCAAAAAAATGTCTTTGTGTTCGTTGTTAAAAACAAAAAATCTTGACTTTAAGATGATAAAATTAAAAAATATATATAAATGTCTTATAAAATTTTTTTTTTCTTCTTTTCTTAATAGTATTAGAAAAAAAAAAAGAAAAACCACAGTGATGAAATTTATTCATATATTTGATTAATTAAACATGTTGAAGAATAACATGGTTAGCTTATGTGTTATCTTACATGTGAAATTATTTTATGATTATTTGATTAATCTTCTCTCTGAGTGGTTCGAATTTTATTCTTTTTATTTTTAATTAAAAAGAATAAATTAAATATATATATATTTTTTTTCTCTTTATTTTATAGATGAAATCAACAAAAATTATTTCACCATTATTATCATGTCAAGCATTAAAAGATATTTTACGATCACCTCCACAAAAAATTTCTATTATTGAAGCAGATATAGGAAAACAATTTGAAAAAGAATTTGAACAGTAAGATTCATATAAATATATATCCAAAATGGACAGTTACTCATTGAATCGAATTGTATTTATTCATCTTGAGTGAACTGATTTAGTAAAATTCCTTCTACTGATAATAAAAGACTCATTCTTCTTAATACTCTTTAGTATGTAAACTTTTCAGAGTTAATTTTCGATTTTAGAATCATATACTAGGAATCCGAATAGGTCATTTAGCTTGTCTATCTTAATACAATTTTTTATTTTTATTCAAATCATATCATAATATTAGCCTATAATACATTACATAGGATGAGCACAAGCAAGCCGAAGAATATATAGTCTATCATAAGTTTGTATCATGTACATCTTAGTATGATGACTATCACAATCTGATTAGTTGTAATTACATTCAAATGCTAAGAAATATGAATGTAATGGACGACTACATATGGATTTAAATTATATAATTTATTAGCAGATGTTTATTCACAATATGACAAGAAACTGTATGTAATAAATGTGATCTAGAGATCTCATTTCCTTTTCTAGGTTGATATATCCACGTCGAAAATAGGAGTAAAACTAAATGCCATATTATGAAAGTTCATTTCTCAAAAATATTCCAAAGAATTTCTGGTTGATATTCACTGGTATAGTTCATATAATCATAAGGAATTTCTTCAATCATATTCTTAATTATTGCTCACAAATTCTTTCAGAATGACATGTGGTAGTGAATAACTGTTCAAAACTCGAATAATAAATAATACTTATACTTAATCTTGATAAGTAATTACTGTTTAGTGCTCATATTCCACAAGCTCATTATTTTGATCAACTTCAATGTACAACACCAACAAAATTTATACCACGTGGTATTCCTGAACAAAAATGTATTGAATCATATCTTTCACGTTTGGGTGTATCAAATACTGATCATATTATACTTTATGATCGTTCACCAATGGGTTTTTATGCATCAACTCGAGCTTGGTGGTTATTGAGAGTAAATTTATTTTATTTTAACTTATTATTTATATAATTTATTTTTATTTTAAGACACTTGGAGTTGATAGTTTATCAATTCTTAATGGTGGTTTTCATAAATGGTTGAAGGAAATTAATCAGTTAGAATCATCTGATAATACTACATCTAAAACAGAAGAAAAGACTGGAAATTTTACTGTTCATTTTAATGAACAAATGTTAAAATCCTATAAAGATATGTTACGGATTGTTTCAAAAGGTAATGAAGATGATCAAATTATTGATGCAAGACCACCTAATCAATTTAATGGTAGATTCTTTTTGATTATATAATAATATATTTCGTTTTCTTTTTCTCTAGGTTCAAATGCTGGACATATGCCTAATGCAGTAAATGTTCCATATACAGAAGTATTGGATAAAACAAATCATTGTTTAAAATCAAAAGATGAACTTAAAAAGAGTAAAATCTTCATTAAATAATCAGTAATAAAAATTTTCCTTTTCCTTCAGTTTTTGATAAAGCAGGCGTTGATTTATCAAAACCGGCGGTCTATAGTTGTCAAACAGGAACAACAGCAAGTACATTAGCTTTTATTGGATATATTCTTGGTCAAAAAGAATTGTCAGTTTATAATGTAAGACAAAATTTTATTTATTTAAAAATAAGAATATTATGCACATATCTATCTCATCATCAATAATAATGATGTTTGAGAGAATGAAATTTTTTTTTCTTTATTAAAATGTGCAAAATTAAAAACGGCTAAATATTATTTATCTCAAAACCTAAGGGCTGTTTGACGTTAAGAATAAAGTCAAACGCAGTAGTATTGTTTTGAAACAAATTCTATTAAATTTTTCTTTTTATTTTTTAGGGCTCCTTTACAGAATGGCAACAACGTGCACCAAAAGAATTGATTATCAGTGATAAAACAGCTACACCTGCTGCTTAAACATTCAATAAGATAATATTTCTCTTTTTTTTAATCTGATAGCATAATACTAACTAACTCATTAGAGATATCATTTATATTATTCATTAATACTAATTTTTTTTTCAGATGATTTTACCCGTCAAATCGGGTTATCAGTTATTAACACGGTGGCGACCACTTTTAATACATCCATCTGTACGAAATATTATTGCTGGTCGTTCACGTTCAGAAACACCGCAAGCAGTACCTGATGGTTTGTAATTAATATAAATATTGTTTTATTTTATTTTATTTTATTAAATTTATAGATTGGGGTACAGTAAAACCACTTGATAAAGAATCAGTATCAACACCTATAAAACGTGATCAAAAACGTGTTGGTGCACCAGATGAAGTTAAAGGAAAAGAAATTGAAATTTTATGGCCAACAGAAAGTGAAATACAACAAGGAGAATATACGAAACCACAGTGGGAAAGAAAACAAGTCAATGTAAGTGGCAAAGATTCGACAACTTATAGTAAAAACAAAACCCTACGTTATGTATTCATCTATGATTGGAAAAAATGACTATTTCTGACGCTTCTTGAGTAAACGTGGAAGTTCTCCAATAAGAAACATAATTAATACGTTTTCAGAAAATCTTATCTGCTGAAATGAAATCGAAACTATGCAATGATCATCTGTCATTATTTATAAAGTATTCAAAATTCTTTATACATATAAAACATCCTGATGTTGTATTAACAGATGAAAACTAGAGTTAAAATTATAAACGCTTGATTCTTATAAAACAATGCTTCAAAATATAGGTCACTTTCACTTTAATTCAAGATTATCTTTTCCATCTTGAAATATCATAAGCCTGAGTACCCACATCATACATCGGATTAGCTATAATATTACTATGATTTTTCTTAGAACAAATTCTCACCCCATCATGTGACCAAAATTGTTCTAAATATTGCTATTTGAAGTAAATTAGTTCACAAAATAGATAAAAACATGACAACAAAAGTCAAAGTAATATATAAGAGTTAGAATGAGGTATGAAAAAACTGAAAACTTTGAAAATTGTATGTAATACATTTGTTCAATTTTATAGTATTTCAAGAATGAACGAAAGTTTACTTATTGAGTAAAATATATTGTTTTGTGCAGAATTGCATAACGAATCTGTTAGGAGAAACGCTTTATGATAAGCAATAACAATGAATAATAATATGTTCGAAATATTAATTATTTATGTTTATAATTTTAGCATATTTGGTATGGTTATGATTATAACGATAAATTTCGAGATGAAGCAAAAATGAAACAACGAATGTTTTCACTTGTTTCTGTTGGTATTTTTCTATTTTGGTTTCTGTGGAGATACTTTCCTGATCGATTGTAAACTATTAATATTCATAAAAAATAAAATAAAATTTTTAAAATTTTAGATTAACTAATTGGTGTCATCGTGAAGCTTATCTACGTTTAGCTGCACGTGAAAGTCTTGGTCAACCAGGTGTTAGTCCATGGTATGTCGATCCAGCTAAAGTTGCACCATATTTACCAGGTGATGAAGAACTTGGCGATATGCCCATTGAAGTTTAGAAACAATAAAAGTAGATTATTATAGACACTTACATTTTTTTTCATCCCTCTTTTTTTTGATCTTATTTGCTCTACTTATGTAAATGACTGTGGTCGTCTTTTTTTTTGGATATTAAACAAAACAAATATAGCCGAAATCTAAACATATAATGATTTTTCTAAATACGAATAACAGGAATTTATATTTCTTTTAAATATAAATTATTTATTTCGAAAAGTTCTATAATTATTACAATATTTATACTGAATATCACGTGTAAGTTATTCTTTGATATAAACATGTATACTGCCTTATCTTCTTACGAAAAATATTTTTCTACGAGTAATTTCCTGACGAAATTATAGTTAAAATAAATCGTCGAAAAATTTCGTCTATTATTGTATAAGGAAAAAATGATTCATTGTAGATAAAATTTATTCTACATTGCCTAAATTTCGGACGGCAAATAGATTCTTGAATAATTTTTTGATCAATAGGCGTATGTGCACTAGTACTGTTATCAGCTCAAACAAGGGTATGATGTTGTTATACTATTTCACTCTTTCTCTACAGCTGACATGATACAAAGTATACAAAGAAGATGTACTTAAAAACTATATCATTGATTCATTCTTTTCTCTATGTATATATGTATATATATATAGTCAGTTAAAATATGTTTTTCGTTCGTCATATTATTCAAGTAAAATCGTACCAATTCGTCAAGTATATTTATCTACAAGTTGTTTCTTTTACCTGTTGATTGTATTGTATAAAGAAGTAATGTTGTTAAATTCTTTTGATATTTCACGTAAACGACCATTTGGTTATGATAAAGAAAATGTATGGTCATCTATGTTGGGAATAGAAATGTAAGTTATTATTTACTCATATATATATTTTATATTAACAATATCATTTTGTAGTAATGATTCTGGTGTTGCAATAAAACAACCACGCCTTACTCTTGGTTCAGCAATTCCTGATAATAATATTTTTAATTCAAGTTAGTACTAGGATTATATATGTTGGTTGCATCAGCCAAATCACACTATTTCTTAACAAATAGATCATAAAATTTTCAATCTCAGGCAGCAAATTAAAAAAAAAGCTACATCGAATTAATCACTTTTATTGCATAATTAATACTCAGGAATGAAGACGGATAATCTTTCACAAACGTTGCAGTCGAAATAAATCTTGTTAAATCAAAAATTTTACTAATAAATATTCCATCTTCTCATTTCTAGTTCCATATCCACCACCAGATAATTTCTTCATCAAATCATTAAATTGTATGTATAAAAATGAAATATTTCCTATTTTTTAATAATTTCTTTTCCTAGCATGGTCTCCACGAAAGTCAGATTCAATTCATCTTAATTCGATATCTAATCATCGAATACACAGTAAATCAAATTCATAAAAAATTTTTTTGTTTTTGTTATTTATTAATTTACTTTTAAGATCGTACTGAAACTCGTTATAAGAATGGTTCATATCGTCAAGTATTAAAATTGACTCATTCGTTAGGTGAATATGGTGATGGAAATAATGCATTTCGTGAACCAAATAGTGTTGGATGGCTTGAATGTGGAAAATTAGCTGTTGTAGATACAAATGCACATTGTATTAAAGTATTTCATAGTAAAACAGGAGAATTTGAATATTTATTTGGTCGTGGACGAACATTAGGTTGTGAAAATTTTCTTTATCCATATCGTATAGCTGTTGTACCTGGTGGTAATGATGAATTAGTTGTTATTCAACGTCATCCTCGACCACAAATACATATATTTAGTTGTACAGGTGAATTAATTCATCGATTTGGTCAACATTTAGAAAAACCTCGTGCATTAACTGTTGATAAATCTCATCGAATACTTGTTATTGAATCTCAAATACAAAGATTACATATATTTTCATTTCATGGACAAATTCTTTCATTATTTTATTTAAATAAACAATTACAATTTCCAACATCAATTTGTTCAAATAATTCGGAAATATTTATATCAGATAATCATTTACATACAATTAAAGTATTTACATATAATGGACAATTAATACGTGAAATAAAAGATGATAAATATATTATATTTCCAACAAATATTAAATTAAATTATAAAGGACAATTAATTATAATTGATAATCATCAAGGTTTAAATTTAACTATTTATGATGAATATCAACAAAAAAAACGTTTAGGTGCATATACATCACGAATATGTCATTCACAAATTCTTGATGTAGCTATACAATCAAATGCAAATACTCTTTATTTAACTTCAAAAGATTATCGTGTTTATACATATCAACTTCCGTTGTAAATCTTCTGTTTTTGTTTTTCTCGTCTTTATCGTTTATTTTTTTATTAGTTAACGTTCTGATATATTTTTTTGCTTTTATTTTTTGAATATATATATATATATACATATCTATGGCCTATTTCAGCCGAAATGAAATATGACCAACTTTTAAATAAAGATTTTTAACGAATATACCGCAATTCATCATTTATATGTATATATGATATATAAAAATTAGTTTTTAGTACAAATAGGCATACATTTCGTATTTTGCAATGTCATATTGATCATGAATAGAACAGTTTACATGATTTTATAACTAAATAAATAATAGCGTCCTCTTTTAATCGAAGGTTTCAAGATGATTATTTCTGATTGGTTAGAGGCCTGGCCGTTGACGGTTGGTTGGAAAATACTCCACAATCATATATTTTCGACGTTTCACTTGCTAAATTGACAATAGATGAATGATGAATACTAGCTTTGTTTTCTTATCTTTTAAAAGATACACAAACAAATGTAGGGTACATACATAGAAAAAAGATTTGTCAAATCATATCATTAAACTATTGTTTTTGAAGATATTCTTTATATTATATGACTGTTTTAGATGCATCGATGTTATAGTAATAAACGTATTGTCTTTATTGTTTTCATCTTTTGCAATTTAATTGGATATATCACATTAAGTAAGAATGTCATTTCTTTTGAGAACAAATTTCAGAATTTTTCTTTGATAAAAAATATAAAGATATTTGGATATATGAGAGAATTATCGAAATAATGATCAATGGATTTATCTTTTAAGGATATCCATTGATCTTTTTATAATGTTTATTGAATCCATACTACAGAGAAATCTATAGTAGTTAATACAAAGAATATATATTAAATCTATTGAATATGACATGGACAATGAATAGTCATCATAATGAATTAATCAATAGTGAAAAACACATTAATGTATATGTATTAATACAAATAGTTTTACGAAATCATTAAACGAATAGACATATAATCTAAAGAATACAATAGTACTATCTCAAAGTATTATCGCTTACAAAAATGATGATTTGAATAAGAATAAACAAGCTTATATTCTATATTGATATCAATTTCAGATTTATGAAAGATTTCAATCAAGATCGAATCCATAAATATCTCGAGAAAATTATAATAATAATTGTACAAATTTGTCCTTTTATAGACAACAGATTTTTCTCTCAAAATTTCTGTAAATTTTTATTCTCAGAATATTATTCATTATATCCCTCGTTTCACAATAATGTAATATATATGAGTAAAATTCAGCAATTCTAAAAACTAATTGAAATCGGAACGATTATAATTAAACTACCATCCTTTTTGAATAATTTCTAAAAACAAAAAACTAGTCTTCTATTAATAAGAAAATTTTATTTTTCTCTTAGCAAGTGTAACTGATAAATCAAAACGATCCGATGATACAGATAACGTAGAACCAATATCAGTAAGTTTTAATAATAAATATGAAAAAACAAGATATTTATCATCTCGATTATATCTAGCCTGAATCTGTTGCACCAGAAGCACAAATTCATTTACATGTTGATGATGTTACTGTATCAAATGAACATGAAAATGAAAATAAAAATTTGGAAATAAATTCTATAAAAGATAGTGATGAAGAGATTAATGAATTAAATGAATCATTACAAGATTTAATTATTGAATATCGTCTACAAGAACAGCAAAAAAATTCGCAAGTAAATCAAGAGAATGAAGATAATAATAATAATAATAATAATGATGAAGATGATGATGATGCTAATTTACAACGTATATTAAATCAAATAGGTGTTAGTTTACATAAAAAATATTATGAAAAGCAAAATCTTGATAAATCATCAACAAAATTATCAAATATGATTCAACAATTATATCAAACATTAAAAAAAACTCAACCACAATTATTTAC
Source organism: Macrotrachela quadricornifera (assembly GCA_022393335.1). NCBI lineage: Eukaryota > Metazoa > Rotifera > Eurotatoria > Philodinida > Philodinidae > Macrotrachela > Macrotrachela quadricornifera. Next base: position 181,616 of record JAJEKB010000030.1, on the reverse strand, counting down.
AAAACCATTACAAACAGATACAAATTCAAATGATGATAATTTAAATAATAAACAATCTTCAATGAATGATAATTTAAATGGTGAAATTCAAGAAGACGATCATGAGAATGACGAAGAAGAATCTATTCCATTAACACCTGAAATGGAACATGCTAATACAATTTATAATCAAGCTATTAAATTAATTAATGTTACTATTAATCGACAATATGACACGTAAAATAATATTTTATTTTAAAAAAAAAATAAAATATATCTTTTTTCGATATTTTTAGTGCTTATAAATTATTTAAACAAGCAGCTGATTTAGGTCATATTGGAGCAAAAGAAGAATTAGCTTTTGCTCATCTTTTTGGTATACATTTACCAATGAATATTAAACAAGCAAAAATATATTTTGATGAAGGTGTTCAAACAGGTTCACCACAATCACATTTTGTATGTATATATCTTTTATTTTTTATCCTTGTATTTATCATAAATAATTTTTTTTAAATTTATTTTAGGGACTTTTTTTTATGAATAGTGTTGGACTTGTTCCTAATGCCAGCATTCCAAAAGTAAGATTATTAAAAAGAGATCTATTCAAAATTACTTTAAATATATTATTCATTACAATGAATATTTATTTAGGCTCTTGTTCATCTAACATTTGCGGCTATTGATGGTTATAGTCCAGCTCAAATGGCTCTTGTAAGTATTAATTCAATTTAATTTATAAGTTTTTGCATGTAAATAGGATCTAATCAGTTGAGTAATAAATATTTGAAAATAAATATATAGATAATTTTATTGATTAGTGATATGGTAGAATATCTTTTAGTGTACAGATTAAAAATAAATTTTTATTGTTTTATTTAGGGTTATCGATATTGGCGTACAGTTTCTGTTGCTCATAGTTGCGAATCAGCTTTAATGTTTTATACACAAGTGGCTACATTTGGTAGGAGAAATTGAATATTTAATTGTAAAATAATTTTTTTTTCGGTTTTTTTAGTTTCATCAAAAATTACATCAGCAAGTGGACAATTAGTTCAACGTATTCGTCTATATGATGAAGAAGAACATCCAACACAAAATAATATTATGGTTGATGAAGATCTTGTACAATATTATCAATTATTAGCGGATCGAGGCGATGCACAAGCTCAAGTAAAAGAATAACTAAATAGTGGATATTTTAGAATAGATAAAATTAGTAATAGTTGATTAATATTCATTTATTTATTTTGTAAAAGATCTGTCTTTGTATTGTCTATAAAAAAATAGATTAGCTGATAAAAAAGAAAAATTTAATCTGAGTATTAATGAATGAAGTAAAATATATTGTGGAACTCTTATTTTATGGAATGATGAAGGCTGTTTACAGCAGTAAAAAACCTACTGTTTTATAGAAAATGATCAGACAAATCTTTTGAAAAAAAAATAACGTCTAAATAAATGAAAATTAAAATAAATACTAAGGAGAAAACATATCCAACTATCGGACATGTTTGGAATCTGTATGTGCAGCTGTTGCCAAACAAAACTTACACAAAATTAAATTCTTCGTGTAAGAATCTTCTTGTCGTTAGAAAGCAATTATGAAATTGATTTCTTTCGGGGATATATGTTCATTAGCTATACCATATGTTGAACATAGAGCAGTGTAATTTCATTTCTGTTAAATACACATATATCAAATCGTGACACTATCTAGTCATTTGAAAAATTATTATATATAAATATTATATTTTTGGAGCAAAGGTGTACGATCTGCTCTTACTATTCAGCGTGAAACAAAGATTCCACTAAGGACTATCTGTTACAATATCAACAAATTGAAATAAACAAATTCATTTAAACACCGAGGTGGATATGGATGACCATATATCCTTGGTAGAATAGAAAGAAATAAACAAATAAAATATTGAAATATGCTATTCGACATTACTTATCGTAGGCTATCAACCTGTATACGAAACTACTTAAGATTGACATATATAGATAAGAATATATTTGCGTAACAAGATGTGCAAGTGTTTTGGCGACAGCTGTAGGTTATAAGAAGAGCTCAATGAGACATATAATACCTTTAAAAGAGTTCGAGCTCAGAATGTGTCTCAACAAAGATTTGATTGCTACTAAGATCTAAACCAATAGAGCTGATTAATTTGTCTTTACTCCAAGAAGTTCTGAAATTTTCTACCATAAACATTTTCATCTGATACTATGAAACTGAATCTTATTCATGCAGAAAATAGGAAAACTTCAATCAATCTGTTTTGACATAATGTTTATCGAAATCCTTGGACCAAATTCTATTGTAAACAGAAAGGAAAAAAAGGCGAAGAATATATATATTTCTCTTTTTTACTTAAGAACTACATTAACGACAAGTATCATGTCTATCTAAAGTAAAGAAAACGAAGCTGAAGAAAAATTAAAATACCTGAGTTTCTTATATCTATGTGCCAATCAGATTTGTATTCAAACACATTATGAACCTTTACTCTCTTTTTGGATTTTCTTTGTTGCATTAAACTCCACTTATAGCTAAAATCTGGGCTCGAACAATATCGAACACTTGGGTATATTCCCTTGTACAAAGCTTATTTCTTCTAGAACATTCATTAAAATAAAAACTATTTTAATTTTTTTCTTTTTTTTTTATTAGTATGGTCTTGGTCAATTATATTATTTACGTGATACTGCATTTGATAAGGCACTGTATTATTTTCGTTTAGCAGCAGAAAATGGCAATTCAAATGCATTAGCATATTTAGGAAAATTATATTCAGAAAAAAATGATTACATTAAACAAAATAATATAACAGCTCTACAATTTTTTCAACGTTCAGCTGAAAAAGGTAATCCAATGGGACAAGCTGGTGTTGGTATGGCATTTTATCATGGTGCTGGTGTTGAACAAAGTTATGAAAAAGCATTTAAATATTTTCAATTATCAGCTGATCAAGGTTATGTAGAAGGACAACTTATGCTTGGTATTATGTATTATAAAGGTGAAGGTGTTAAACGTGATTATAAAATGGCTATCAAATGGTTTCAAGCAGCATCACAATCAGGACATGCACTTGGTTATTATAATCTTGGACAAATGCATGCAACTGGTACAGGTGTATTACGGTCATGTACAACGGCTACAGAACTTTTTAAAAATGTTGCTGAGCGTGGCAAATGGTCGAATATATTTATTGAAGCATATAATCTTTATAGACAAGGACATATTGAACAGGCATTTATGAAATATTTATATTTAGCTGAACTTGGATATGAAGTTGCACAATCTAATGTAGCATATTTACTTGATCAAATGCCAAATCAATTATTAAATATTTATGATAATCAAGAAGAACAATATAAAAGAGCTTTAACTTATTGGAATAGAGCAGCTACTCAAGGTTTTCATACAGCACGAGTTAAATTAGGAGATTATTTTTATTAGTAAATTTTATATAAAAATTCTTTTTATTTAAATTAAATATTTAATTTTTTATCTAGTGGTTATGGTACTGAACAGAATTATGAAACAGCAGCAACTCATTATAAATATGCAAGCGATCAAAGTCAAAATCCACAAGCAATGTTTAATTTAGCTTATATGCATGAAAAAGGTTTAGGATTAAAAAGAGTAAGTTGATTAATAAAGAATAAATTGTGTTTTAATCGAAATAGAAAATTTTATTTTCTTTTCAAATACTAACATGATATTTTGTATTCAATGATTTGTAGTATTATGCAAATTAATATTAAGTTTAATTATTGTGATGTTCCTATATTCGTGATGAATATGGGGCAGATATCAATCAATTCAATTTAAAATAAAAACCTTTAAATTAGTATTTATTGATTCACTGATTACAGGTTTTGTATTAACCTTTGAAACTATTTTTCTATTGATGATGTACTATTTAAAACTCGATCAATTGTATTTGTGTTTTCTTTGATTGAAACATTGAATTGAAAACTTTCAGAAAGAAAAAAATAAACTTATTAACTATTATATTTGTTATTTAATTTTTAGGATATACATTTAGCAAAACGTTTTTATGATATGGCAGCAGAAACAAGTGCTGATGCTTATTTACCTGTTAGTATTGTTCTATTTAAACTGCATTTGGAATTATTTTGGGAAAATTTTCGCTCAATATTTTCTTCAACGCCAACTGAATCAACAACGACAACAACAACAACAGCAACAGCAACAACAGCAGAAAGTTCTTCGAGTACTATGTCAACAACAACTACAAATGAAGATCATTCAACAACAACAATTGATTTTGATTCATCATGGGATTTATATTTAATGGCAGCATTACTTGGTCTTATAGGTGCTTTGTATACAATGCGTCGTCAACGAGCGGCTGTTTTACAACAACAACAACAACCAGTTCAACCTCCAGTGCAGTGATATTCATTTCCTTTCGTTCATTTTCTTCTTCTTCTTCTTCTCCTTCTTCTTTTTTTTACTCGTTTTGTTATTTTTGGGATGTGTATGTGTACAAAGAAGAAAAAAAAAACATTTTGCTATAATTAGCCATTCGATTGTCTGGTCTATTTTGTTGATCTGTATACACGGCAAAGCTTGAAAAGAGTGAAATTTTTTGTTGCCATTTTAGATATTAAATATACTAGAATGATTATTTAATACTCTAGATTATATATATATTATTAATATATTGGCTTTGTCTGATGTTTTATTTCTTCTATTTTAAATGACACATGATTTATTTATTTATTTTCCTATTACCATCTATTTTATCTATTAATGATTCATTTTATTCATTTTCATCTGTTTCTTATGATACATTACCTTATTGTTCATTTTTTTCTAATCGTGCACCGAGTCCACAACCAGCATTAACAAATTGTACATGGTTTAAAAAGAATAGTTGTTGTCATGATAATGAAGTACGTCTTATTTTTTCTCAAGTACGTCCATTAATTGGTTCTTCATCTGAATGTACACATTTTCTTAACGTATTAATGTGTTATGTATGTTCACCATTACAATATGTATTTTATCGTAAAGAACGTTTACATGTATGTTTATCTTATTGTAATCGAATGTATAAAGCATGTGCAACAGCATTAATGAAAGGTATACCTGTTGGAGAATTATATGCAAATGGACGTGAATTTTGTCTTTCACGTCGTTTTGAAGTCAATGATATTTATAATTCATCATCTTGTTTTTCTGACGATGATTTAAAAATTCAAACAAAACAAATCAAAATAGGTGATATCAATATGGGTTCAACAAATATTGAACGACCAAATATATTAAAATTATTTATAATCATTTTTTTAGCAGCAATGCTTAGCTATATTATATGTTAATAACAGTATATGTCTTCCCTTTCCTTTATTTATTCTTTTTGTAAATAAAATATAGTTTCAACGAAAATCTTTCATGTTATATGAAAGTATTTCGAGTCAATTTGAAACTTTCACCAAATAAAGATTTTACTATCTCAAGACTATTATTAAACAATTTCTAAGAACTTTTGATAAGGATCATGGTTTTTGAAATCATAAATTATCATCTTTTTGTCAACTATATACGTTTTCATAATTCTTCATTATTTTAAGTTATTGACTTTTATCTATAAAACATTCATATCAATCATATACAGATTTATCTTATGCTATATTTCCGAACGTGCTGTTTAACATTATAATACAGTGATTAATCGTAATTTTTGACCATGTTACATATGTCTCTCTCGAATCTATGTAAAAATCATATGTTCAAAATATTTCTCTATTGAAATAGATAAAGTTATACACATTATAATTCTATAGTAATTCATGATGGACATGACACATACAGTATCCAACATTTTTCATGCATGTAGGATTTACCAACGTATTGAATGATCATGTAATAATCTACTTCACTTTTCTTAAGATACGATGGTGTGACCAAGCTCATTGTTCATACGGGATGTCTTTTGAATGGACAGACACACATATAAAAAGGATAATCAATTTTGACGAAATTTTTACCATTTAATAGAGAGCTTTCAATTCTTAGCAGATTAGAAAGAAAAAAAAATCTTCAAAAGGCTTGTATTTTGACAGAGACAGAATCAAAGTACTTTGAGCAGTGGAAAAACAAAAGTATTTAAAAAAACTTTTGTTTTTTTTGTATAATTTTAATCGATGGTTTAAACTATATTATACTTGAATTTATTTTCAAAAATCATTGTATTTTATATATGTTTAGACTGATTGCTATTGACAAAGCATCTAAGTATATATGATAGAGTATCCATTATTACTTAGTCCTAATGATAAAACTTTTGAACACTTTTGATCCAACGAAAATAATCAATAAATTTTGTTAAGTATATTGGTATAAGTTTTTTTTTCTAAGCTCGGCACGAAATATCTAGATATGGTAAGATTCTTTTTGACATTATTTTGACGAAATAAGCCGTCAAAATCCGTCGATTAAAATTGTACAAAAGAATCGTCACTTGAAGATTTTTAGTTTTACGCTACGCAAAATATTTTGAACCAGTTACCGTCAAAACACAAGTTTTTTCAAGATTTATTTATACTAATCTACTTTGAATTGAAAATCCTTTAAATAGTGAAAGTTTCATCAAAACTGATTATCCTTCCTGAATGTACATCTGGAAGCTCAAGAAAAAATTACATATGGACAATAGACTTTTTCATTCCATCCTATTTCAAGATATGTAAAGTGGGTCATTACATGATCATCCAATATATTCGTGAATTTTGCGTGCATGCAAAATGTTGACCATAATATGTGACACTTCTATCATGAATTTCTATAGGATAATTTTCTCACTTTCAATAGAAAAGTATTTTGAACAGATGATTCTTATGAATTTAGATAGATGAGAGAGAGATATTTTCAACATAACGGAAATTGATGGTTAGTCCTTGTATTGCGATGTGAGATAGCATATTTTAAAATAGACTATTTTTGCTATTCTCTCATTTTTTTGCATAATTTTGCACAAGACTAATCCATATGTGAATGAATTGATATAGTGACATGCAGAATCTACTAGTTTATTACGAAACATGTTTATATAACACTCGAACGATTGTTGATAATTATGGAAAAAATCCTTGACGGGATAAAAAATGTGAAACACAATGTACCTGTTCTTAATAATTACTTCAAAGTCGTGTTTAATGTATATTCAGATATATTTGGCGATTATTCCTTATTTTGCAGCATCAAACTTCAACAAGGATATACTCCAAAGATATTTTAACTCAACTTAGTTTATACATGACCTCTGATAGTCCTTGAAGGCGCATGTCACCATATGTGGCAGGTTCCGAACTACATTTCTCATGCTATATAATAGTCTCAAAAAGTCATCTATCTCGATCTGTTGCGGTCTATGATGCTATCTTAACCTGCTGGTTGCAGCCTATGACGGCCCACAATGACTTGTAACCAGCGACTTTTGATCTTGTCGGTCACAGTCTGTGGGAGGAGGCGGGGAGGTGGGTACAAAGTTCTATTCCTATACACTTCGACACTCTCTTTCAGATCGTATTTCACAAAAGTCAATAATATTCCAAAATGATGAAATGTCATGAAACCTGCTATTATAGGAAAAAGACGTTACTCTATAGTTTTGAAAACACTGATGCTGGGTGAAAGTTTGTCAAATTTTTCATAAAAAATTTCAAGATATTAGAACCATAAATTGCTGAAAGTATCCGTTTGGCTAAAGATAGTTTTACGTAACGTGGTAATTTTCTGAGGACATTACCCTGAAATGTATATATTTATTATTGTTTACGAAGAGCTTCTAATGCGGCAGAACAGGTGTCCTTTCTACAAAAAAAAACTCCACAGTGATTATTAGCGCAATGTGCATTTCGTATACATAGGCCACAATGTTTAGCATTACAAAAACCGCTCAAGGTACAATATTCTTTAGTTAATGAACACCCTTGATCCGAGCTGCATGGCTGACGACACAGTTGATCATGGCATTTGTCACTAATACATTCTACATCATTCTGACAAGTACTGTTTACAGGATATTTGAGCATACAAACACGTTGTCTTATATTACAGAATTGTGTATTTAAGCATTGTGATTGTTTTGTACAGGTAACAATCGGTAATCTTGCTGTTGTTGTTGTATTAAGAGCACATAAAGTGTGAGTGAATATTAAGAGTGTGAGAATGAAAAAAGACGATGAAAGATACATAATTGAAAAAGTATGTTCAGATAAATGTATATATATATATATACAGTGAAGTAAAGTGTAACATTTGTTACTAATGATATTGGATGAAACAGATGTTCTTTACAAAGTAATCATTAGAAAATGATTTATCAAATCTTTCTCATTACTTGTCTCTATAGTAATTAGTTTTTGTTTATTATTTTAAAAAAATGTCTGAATATCATACTATTCATAAAATTTTTCTTGATATTCATACATTTATTATAGAATATGTTAAATTAATTAAATCAATTTATGAAAATTCTAATAAAATCAATAAAAATATAATAACTATAAAGTTAGATAAGGAAGATTTTTATTTACCATTTACATTTAATAATTATTCACAAAGAATCAATGAATTACAACATCGTTTACAAAATCAAATTCGAATTCTTGCACAAAAACGACGATATAATATTTCAAAAGGAATTGATATTGATAATGTAAATCTATTAATAGATAATCAAAAAGAAACCTATCGATTTAATGATGATTTTAAAAATGATTTAGAACAATTTCAAAACAATATATCAAATAAAAATATCATTAAAATGATTCGATATATTCGAGCAATTATTGATGCTTTTGAATTCTATGATGAAATTCAAACAGAAAAATATTTTTTTGATATTACATTTCGTTTATTACCTATTATAAAACATATTCAAAAGCAAGTAAAATAAACTAAAATGAAATTATTTTTTAAATTTCATTTATCGATTTGATCTATTAGTTATGTTGTATTTCAACAAATATACAAAAAATACTTGATGATAATACAACTTCTATCGATCAACATTTAAGAAGATTACAACAGAAATTAATTTCTTATGATAAACATATGAGAAATCAATTAGCAAAATATATTTCACGTGATATTCGACCACCAGTACTCGTTATTCCTTATCCAACACATCAATATTCACCTGAAATTTTCTCTCAAATGAAATCATCTAATGCCTTTATTGACGAGAATAATTCTGATCATGATCTTGTTCAAATAACAAATGTTAGTAGTGAAGATTCATTATCCATCGTAGAAGAAATTACCACAAAATAATAGAACTTATTTTATATTTTTATTAGTACATACCGATCGAAAAACAAAAGTTTAGTTAGATTAAAATGACAATGTAAGACACATACCGCTAAAATTGTGTTCTATGCAGATAAGAAATAATCTTTGATTGACTATATCTATATCATACTTACGTATATCTCACGTGAATAAAATAAGATCCGTATACTGTGATAATACTAGATGGAGAGATATGACTGCGTCATACTGGGATTACAACACATATACCACCGAATACTGTGAAAATCTGGTACCGTATTCTATGGAGAGAATTATGAGAACATACATTCTTTTTACTGCCGTCAAGTTGTTGTTTTTTCATCGATTACTATCGTAAAATGAATCGTAAATAATGTCCATTTTGATCAACCTGGTTTATATTACTATTTGAAATGGCATATTTGTTTATAATCCCATGTACATTAGAATCGTCTAAATTGGTGATTTATGATTATTTTCTTTTCACTTTGATGAAAGATCATAATTATTCAAATAATATTTATGATAATCAGAATTGATCGTAGTATATGTGTCTAGGATCATACAAACGTCATTTACTATCGTGTTCAGTCAAGTTTCTTGTCAATGAGAAAAGAAATGACTTCCTTTTCCTTATCTGTCGTAGATCATACAGTAAGAATTATTTTTTAATAAATAATAATTACTATTCATTTTGTTATCGAGATTAATATAAAATAAAGCAAAAAAATAATCTTTTTATTATATAATACTTATTATTGAAGTTTATCGCAAAAAAAATACTGGTTAACCGCGACTTATTAGAACATCGAAATAACTACAATTTTTATGTCATGATGTTCGGAATCGACCGATAATAGTTTTTATTAAGAAAAAGGAAAATAATATTTAGGAGATAAATGTATTAAGTTGATTATATAAAAATATCTTATTTAACTGTATTGAATAACTCCTATGATACTTTTACTATAATCATCACATCCATATGTTTATTCTATTATTATTATTATTATTATTATTATTGTTATTACAAGAGAACAGATTATTTCAAACATCAATTCAAATACTCAAACTTTATACAGATATGATTAATTGAAGATTATCCTCTATCTACAGATTCTCATTCTTATAAATCAAATTTACATTTTGAATTTAACTTCTAATAATATTTTGATTATTCTTCTTTATTTATACATATGACTCATTTTATTAAATAGAATATTTCATCATACACAAGGGAGTACATTAAGTGGTTGTTAAGAAAAAAATATATTTTACTATGTGACATATACTATAAAATACTAGAAATGTAAGGAAACACATTATGATGACTATGATGTATGAGATAAGAAAAAGAAACAAATAAATATCAGATTTAATATGCAATTCTATTGATATAATATATTCTTAGTAAGTAGGAATGTTATTATGATTAAATATTGCAAGAAAAGTAGGTATTTCGATTTTTTTTAATATTTATTGTACATATAAGTGATGAGAAATAGAACAAGATCTTGTATCGGTTCAGATCTTAGATAAACATTTTATTCAAATCAAAATAAATAAAATGTATTAGAAAAAAAAAGTTAAATCGATCAATTCTATTAGAAAATCTATTGAACATACCGTCATATATTATTTTGATTGACATACCTTACTAAATAATTAAATAACTAATAATATCTAAAAAATAGTACAAGATCACAAAAAAAAAAGTCATAGTTTCATATATTTATTCTATTAAAATCTTGATTCTCACATTTTTTTAATAGTCTCAAAATTGAATATAATTACTCATTTCCGTCATTTTTTTCTTTGTTCTCTTAATTATAGAATTTGATATTTCTTTCCGATAACTTTTAACTGTTTTCCATCAATAAAGTCAATGACAGATGTATGGTTAATATATTTTATTATTTAATTTTTAAAAACTAAACAAATCTTTCGATTTTTTTTCTTTTTCTTTCTATTGATTTAATCCTAAAGATTTTTATCTATCGTATGACATATTATCTTATCTTCTTATAGACGAATCATTCCACAATGTTATATTTTAGCATTGATAGCGAATAAGGAAATAATCAGTGTTGATACACTCGTTCTTTTATGTCGAAACATATATATATAAATTCTTGTTGTTTGTCTTTATTGCATTTTAGCAAGATAGACAGACATCGTGCATAAAGAAAAAAGAAAAAGCATATATATATAGATATTGTTATTGCTTATTAATCGAAGTTAGAACATAGTAAAATTCAATATGCGTATAAGAAATTGACATTGTTGTTAGGATTTTATATTTTTCTTTGTTAGTATCAGCTTTATGATCATCAATATTTCAGACATCGAAAGAACGAAAGAAAACGATTAGAAGAAGAAAAAAAAATATATATATGAGAAAAGAAAAGAACTTTTGCTGGTGCCACTCCGATTAATCTAACAATAATATAGTAATATATAGAGAAATGATCGTGTCTTATTTGACATCATCTTTCACAGCGAGAGTATCTGTACTGTTACTGTCAGTTATATACATCACGGTGTGTCATATTATTCTATTTTTGTATTCTGACATTTAGTAAAGATGAGACAAAAAAAAACAAGTTTACCCATTTATCTACAATGACATAAATAAGAATATTATTCTCATTTAGAAATCAAGCAGTCAGCAGGACGATTATAGGCAATCAGCAAAAAACACACCACCACCATCATAATCATCATCTTGCTAATGTTGTCGTGTTGAGAATGTATCTATCTTTCATTTCCTTAGCCCACTTAGTGGATTGTATATATATATATATATCTACTCGTCGTGTCACCTTCGATTAGTATAATATATAACGAAGTTTGAATGAAGATAAGAGTAAAGACAATAGTACAGGAAATGATCATCACTCATCTTCATTGAAAATAACTTGTAGATAAGTAAATAAATACACACGCACAATTCTCGTCTCTTAAAACTCTTTTCTTTTCTTAATTTTATTTTTTTTTCGTTATTGTAGATAGATTATTTCTATTGTTAGTTGTCACTTAACAAGTGTCAGACATACATATATATTACAAAAGAAAAAAAAAACGAGAATATATTTTGGTGAACAATAATGTTTTTATTAATATTATCATAATAATGACTAGTTATATAAATTTCAATGAAACAACAATAATAACAACAACAGCATCAATTAATGAATCATCATTAGATGATGTTTGTAAAAATTTTCATGTAAGTATATTTAGATAAGAACATATGTTGGTGTTTATGAATCCCTTGAGATGTTAATTTTTACATTATGCGAATAGAAAATGATAGAATTATTTATTTTATTTTATTTTTTTTTGTTTTAGCTTATTGTTTTTCTTTGTATTATATTTGTATTAATTGTTTCGGCAAATATTTCTGTTATTCTTCAATTAAGTTGTTCAAAAAAACGTCACAGTCGAATGAGTTTTTTCCTATTAAATCTTGCTTATGCTGGTAAGTTAGATCGTTTTGTTGTTGTTGTTGTTGTTGTTGTTATTACTAGTATTGCCGGAAATGGTTCGTTCGTGTATTTGCATCCGAAAGATATTTGTCGACTAGTAGCACTTGACTTATTCAATCATAAGAATGCAATATGATGTTATACTACGCATAAATCTATCGAATATAGAATTACGGAAAACGCTAAGATGAAAATGGGCAGTACAACTAAACTGTTTTCTTTTCTTAGAAATACTACTTATAGTGCATCAGAGCTAATTGTATTTCAACGATTATTCAGATGAGTGAATTGTTAACATACTTGATGACAGACGAATGCAATCGTTTGTAGAGAACAAGAAGAGATCGACGTCAACAATAATAATACTTTAAGAAAAACATTAAAATAATTTACAATATATTCAATGTTTATTCATATATCAATATAGATCTTGATAATCTAATAAAAAAAAGAAAGAAACTTTTTTTTATGTTTAGATTTATTGGTTGGTCTCATTATTGTAACTCGTGATATTATTGAAAAAAGCTGTATACCATTTGTACTTGGTTCTATTGGTTGTCGACTGATGAGTTTTATACAAGTTCGTAGTTATTTTTTAAATGTACATTATAATAAGATTTTCCGAGAAAAATATTGATAAATTTTCTCATATTAATATATTCAAGAACGATGTTTAGATACTTATAAGAATATAGTATTAAAATAGAAATGATAATAGTAAAAAAATAAAAGATTATTTTATTTATTTTTTTTACAGGTTGTAATTGCATATAATTCAAGGTAATCATTTATATTCTTGATATCGAGAAAAGAAATATTAGATTTTCATTTAGTTATGTACTCGTTTGTGTATCAATTGATCGTCTCTATGCAATCATTCGACCTATGGATGTACGAACAGCATCTTCAGGTATTTATTTCTATTAATTATTGAATTTTTTTTATTGAATTTATTTCTTTTTTAAATAGCATTTCGATATTCGTTAATAATTGGTGAGAATAAAAATTAATTTTGTAATTTTAAAAAAAAACATGAATCTTTTTCTAATACATTAAAAAAAGCATCATGGATTATTTCAATGACATTTGCTTCTGCTCAGTTATATTTACGAGATATACAAATAATACGAGGAATGCCTGTATGTGGTAATCGATCAGATGTTGAAAATTGGAATGTAAGATTTAACTTTTTTTTTAATTTAATTAAAAATAAATACTGATGAAAAGTTTTTTTTTTCTTTTTAGGCATATGTCTATTTTCTTTTTTTATCTATTTATCTTGTTCCATTGATTGTTATGACTGTATCATATATTATTATTATTGTAATAATATGGCAAAAAAGTTCAGTTAGAATCAATAATGAAAGATCAGGTGAACGAAATGAAAAATCTAAATTACGTCGACTTATGTCATCAAAAAGATTAACTTTAAATGGTATAGATATAAATTATTTTCTTTTTTAATTTTATTGTTAATTAAAAATACAGATGATCGTCAAATGGAATCAAGTATTCGAAATGCACGATCACTTGGTGTTATACCAAGAGCAAAAATCAAAACAGTTAAAATGACATTAGTCATTGTTATTGGTAAGTTTAACAATACATCATGAAATAATTAATCATGATTATTTAAACAAATTTCATGTAATTTTTTGATAAGAATAACAATGATGTCGATATGAGTTTTTCTGATTCTTACAAATTAATTAATATATGCGAGAAACTTGAGTGATTGAGTAGAAAAACTTTGATGTGGAGACCTATCCAACTATCCAATCAAATATAAAAACATATTTTTATATCATATCGATACACTGATGGATTTTGATGTTTTTATTTGAAACTTTTATATTAAACTATTCTTATTCAAGCTTATCTTTGCGTAAAGTTTCAAGTCGAAATTCAAAACCTTATTGTCTTACCATTTCTGAGCGAAAGTATAAATTTGTGCTGAAAAATATCATAAAAATAGAGTATCTAGGTAGCAATAAACCAAGCGCACAAATCCTTTTCAGAGGATTCATTGCTTATTAGGGCCTATATAATACATATACTTCCGATTTGAAAGTGATTTTGACAGTTGGAGAGATTTTCTCGTAACGTACAATACATCGGAGAATTATGGAAAGACATAATATTTTTCTTCAATTTGAAGGATAGTTGCAGTTGATATAGTTCTAGGGATAATTTTTTATTTTAGCTTTTACTGCTTGTTGGTCACCTTACTTTCTTCTATCGCTAATGAATTCACTTAATCTAATTCCAAATTATCTTGTTCGATTTGCATCATCTTTATGCTATATGAATTCATTAGCTAATCCACTTATCTACTGGCTTTTTGCAACTGATTTTTGTCTTCGATATAGGTAAATATATCTCTTTTTAGTATTATATTAATAAAAGATAATATATATATACAAAAACATATATATGATGACTTATTTTCAGTACCAAACAAACATCCGCTATTAGCCTTTCCTAGTAAAAGAAAACAAAAAATGCTATTTCTTTGATATGACTGCTTTTCATGCATGTTATTCTTCTTATATATTGATAAAAATTCATCTAGATAAACAAGCTATGAAAATATAAAAATGAATGGCAAGATTATATTTGCATGATGAACAGAATGATGAATGATTGTGAGTGATATATATATATATGTCAGTATGTCATTTCTCTATTCAATTATAAAATATAAGATTTTTGAATAGTGAAATGTTCTTATATTTATTATATTTGATATTGTCATTTTTTATTATATCAAACAAAAAATAAAATATATATAATTTATCATATTTAGAGAAAATTATGGTTGTAATCGACTAGTACGGACAACATTAGCACCCGATGTAGAAGATGGAGGGCGTTGTTCTTTATCAGAATCTCGATATAGTATTGGTAGTACAAAACATCAACGTCGACGTTCAAGTGAATATCATCGTGCACATAATCCACGCATACCATTACCCTCAACACCCGTAACACGACAATCAAATTATCGTACACCACCATCAGTTTATGCTCGAGCAAGTAAACGTATTGTTCAACATCAAAATTCACAAGCATCACTTTTATATGGTTATCAACATCATCTTTAAAATTAAAACATTATATCATTAGTAGAAATTATAAATTTTTTTTTAATTTTCTTGTTCGCCTTTGTTTTGTGTCATTTCGTATATAAAAAAAAAAAGATAATGTCAATTTGTTATCTTAATTGATTGTCAATCACGCACGTAACTGTCTATTGGTATTGTGTCGAATATTCTAAATAGCAAATGATAGAACAAAAAAAAAGAATCTTTGTGCGTGCTTCTTCATTTCTCAGTATATGGAAATAATAATACAAGAATTTTGTAAGAGATATATGCATTGATGTTATATTCTTTTAGCCTTATCCATCATCACCTGTATGGAGTAATGTTATCATTGAACTGCTTTTGTTCGGTTTAATCTAACATATACATTGCTTATTTTTACCTTGACGAGGATGGAATCCACTCATGGGCGATAAAATAATAATTCATCCTTGTTGTGCCTCATAGGCTATAGAGTTTGGTTAAAGTATTTTCTGACGTTTTTTTCTTATATATTGTTTGACATTCCGAGTAATTAGTCTCTCTTGGTGCACTAACGGACAAAAGCGATCATTTGGGACCTAAAGCATTATTATTAATCTGTTATTGCAGCCGTTTGTTTGTGTTTTTATTCGCAAGAATAGAGATTTGGTGAACCTTGGAGCGACAATTATCTCTTTTCTTTTCTATGATAGTTTTCTTTATCTCAATAACAAGAAAATGTTTTACTCATTTCTTTTTTTTTAGGCTTTTAAATATCTGAAAATATGTCGAAAACAGAAGAAACCTTACGTGATTGTGGTCGTTGGATATGTCATTCATTTGATATATTAAAAGCAATAATAATACGAGCGATTTTTGCACTTCATGCAACAATTGCAATTATACGTATTGTTATTACAAAAGGTGATTATTGGTATTTATTAAATCTGTGTGGAGTCAATTTTCTTCTTATTGAACTTGTTGTCACTATTGTTAAACGAAAGGGTTTGTTTTATTTAAAAATAAAATATTTAAATTAAATAATGATTTATTTATTTTAGGCAAAGAACCTAAATGGTAAATATGTGATGAGATTATAGAAAGACAAAAAAATAAAAAATAATAAAATAATTTTAGGTTTTCTCCATGTTTTTTTCTTTATATATGTACAATGATACCACCAATATGGTTTCTTGAAATTAATCGTATAAATGTTAAACTTGGTCTTGAACCACTTAATCAAACTGAAGGAGAAGAATTACAATCGATGATCGAACGAGGTCTTATATCAAAAGCTAATCTCAATGATAAAACGGTTTGTTTTATTATTTACTTTTCTTATGAGATAAAAAAAAACAATCGTTTATCTGTAATTTAAATTTAAAATAAAACTCAATTCTATAGGATTTAGTTATACGAACGGTGAGATAATAAAAATAATCATCGCATGATGCATGATTATATATATATACATATATACCTATACATTTTATTTTATATTATTTAACAATAACAAAAAGAAAAATATCGATCAAATAAGATTATCTGTTTGTGCTGGTTTAAGTTCTATAGTTATATATTGTTCAGGCCGTTTTGGTCGAGCACCCCATGCTGGATAATACTGATGATGAAGACGCATCCAAAAAGCTAAGATACCACATAATATTGATAAAAGAAAAAGTGATGGAAGAATTATATTCCGAAAAATAGTTTGAGCTTTTTTTTCAGTATTATTTAAGATAACTGGAGGAGGACGAGATGAAGAAGTAGTAATGATGGCAGTAGTAGTTCTTTCTATTGGTTGTTTATCAAAAATACTTTTTGGTGACCAAAATGTTAATACTGATTCATCAATAGTTCGATTTGGTATTAAACCAAAATAAATTGATAATTTATGTGTTATACCACGTGAATGAAGAACAGTTTTAATTAATAAACTTATTGCAAATAAACAAATAAGTGAAATAATAACAATGATTAAAATAGATATAATTGAAGATGATTTAAAATAAATAAATGTGTCCGTTTCGTCTTCATCATTTGTATTATTTTTATAACCTAATTCCTTTTGAATATCTTCATCAGTTGCTTTAGCTGGTAGTACTTGGTCCTCATCATTTTCTTCCATACTTGTCAAGGACACATGGATGAAACGCGTATGTGAGGTTATATATGCAATAGCGTTCTTTTTCTATTTTTCTTTCCTTTTCTTTTCTTTCTATGCTCGGTTATTATAATACATCGCTTTGTGTTCTCTTTTTTTTTTTTCTGTAATTTATTTTGAAGACAAAAATCCAGAATCAATATTATGTTATTCTTAACATTCAGCTTTGATAATGTAAACATCTAAAAACAAAAAAAAAAGATAATTTTTCAGATTTTTGGATAATGAAGATGTCTATCATCTTGAATTTCTTATTAACTTTTTATTTATACAGATTTAGAAATGACAATATTTCTATCATATTAACATGAAGTTTGTTTTTATGATAAATTGATAATCCATCATCTTACAGTATAATTAGAGATATCAAAAAACTTATCATTATTCAAGGTTTACATGTAGTATATTTTATCAGATGGAATATGACATTGTTACTGTCAATCTAACATATTGAAACATAATTAACCTTTATTAGAAAATATTTCAGATAAATTTCTTTTAAAAATACATAGATTATATCATTTATTTTTCTAAAAATAAAAGAATTATTTTTAAATTTAAATTTATGTTAAAATCTGTTAGGCACGTTCTACACATATACATATACATATACATATATTGCATGTGCATGTAAGAAACGATATATGCTTATTAGCATGTTTTAGAGACTACCATCATTAACTATTGACGAATGGGTTGTGGTTATTGAAGTAACATTTTTAATGATTATAATTGTTGGTCGTTGGTTATTACCAAAAGGAAGAATAAGTCGTTCTGCTCTATCTCAACTTTTACTTGTTTATTTATCATTAGCATCAGATATGATTGATTTATTATCAATATTTCAAGAAGATAAAGTTATAAGAAATTTTGAAATGATTTATTCAACATTAGCTGTTTTTTCATGGTCAACATTTCAATTTAGTCTTAATCTTGTTGCATCACGTGGACGAACATTCCGTCTTGAATCTGATAGTCAAACTCAAAGTATACATTTAAATTCATTACAACAAAGACGTCGAAATCCACCGAGAATTAAATCAACATATCAAAAATTAGCAAATAGCGAACTTCCATCTATATTTATAACAATATTAATGCAAGATTTACCATTTCTTGTTATACGTTTTATTGCTGTTATTCATTTTAAAGTACAATCATATACAATTATATTTTTTACATGTAAAAATTTAATTATTTTATTTTTACAATTTTATCGTTTATGGTCAATTTGTATTGAACATATTGATCAAAATGAACAAATCGATTTTGATAAACAATCAAAAATACAACGAACACCACTTATTCATGAATCATCTAATACTCAGTTTATTTTAGCATGATATATGCATGATTCAGATAGCATGGACTATCTTAATTATATATATATATATATATATCCATGTAAATTTATTTTTGAATAGTATTCTATTATTTAGATAAAAGAAT